>MAPW01000106.1:0-119153 GCA_001689995.1 Tilletia indica
AGCGTCCATGCAAGGTCTACCTCAAATGCGGCTGGTTGCTCTTACGTGAAGGGTCCGGATGATGTCCAAGGCTCCGACGATATTTCGCATGGCCGCTTCATGGTCCCCGACCTGAGACCTGACAGATGGATGCCATACTCATAATCTTTGGCCAAGTGCGCGTTGTACTTCTTGGGTTTCCCGTGCAGCAAATCGGCTTGATGATCGAAACAGCTTCTTCGCACGCTGTCAAGGCTTCGCCTAGTCGAGCGACATTGACGAGGGAGAAGCTCAAATGCCACAGTGCCGATGCAAGGTTGACCCGGTCCAGCGCGTATCCGTTCGAAGCTACTTTACGCCTGCAGAGTGCGGTGAGGAGCTGAAGGACGATGACAGCTTCGTCAAGTAGTCCGAGGTCGTCAAGGTTATCGCTAAGCCTCGCAAATGTTTGAGAGTCGGCTCTTCGAGCGACCTGTGGGGGTCGATGCACAGCTTGTCCAAAGATCCAAAGACGACTGCACGGGACCGCTTTCTTTCCGCGCTCGGAGAATCCTCTTCGCTGTTCCAGTTGAGCGTGCCTTCGAGGTCTTCGGAGTCACCCGGCAAGAAATTGCGGCCGCATCACTTCGCGTAGTTCGCGCATCTTCTTCTGCTCTTCAGACGTGAATGGCTGTCGAGAGCACGCTTCCAGTTGATCGTTCCCCAAGCCTCCGATATCCGCTGTCTGCGTGTCCTTCAAGCTGTTTCTCCTCTCCTTCTCCGACCTGAACGCTGTCACGGCTTGCTGGACGGCTTGCTGAACGCTGTCTTTGAGCATGTCGGACGACTGAGCTGATGGTGTGTCTCGGATCTGTTCGTGACCGGAGGACGATTGCGCGGCTATATGTTGTGTATGGTCCGCTCGCATGCTCGCCACCAAGGTTCCTGACGCCTGTGGAATAATATGAATGTTTCAGCAGAAGGTCGGCAGGGTCGCAAGGGCAACTGGAAGGGTGGGATATAGGACTCACTGTGAATTGACGCAGGCTACGATCAAGGTCATCCGTGCAAAGCTTGACCTGACGGGCGATCTCATCCTTCTTGAACAACCGCTTCCGCTTGGGTAGCAGTGTATATTTCTCGATATGGTCCTTGGTAGACTCGATCTTTCTGCAGAGGGAATGAAAATTCGTTCAACATTTCTGACCTTGAACAAATGCTGGAAGGGGACGACTTACCGGAATACTCGATCAATAGCGATCGCCGTGAATGTGCCTATGTAGATAGGACATCCCGCAGCCTTCTGAGCCGATTCCAGGAAGGCGAATGTGTCTTGAGCAACCTCAAGAAACCTCGTACAATCTTCTTTATTCTCCTTCACTTGCTCGACGATCCTCAATAGGTCCTGAAGAAGTCCAAAGGCAGCCTTGACGGGTCCACCAGCATTGAGGGGAACGGATTCTCCTACTCTAACCCCAATCGCAGCGATATCTGCTAGAGCCGCCCTGCCGTCCGACCAAGTCAGCCTTCCGACATTCGGATTTTGAGGTTGTGTCGATGTAGACGATCCCGCTTGAGCAGGAGGGACAGTTGGCATTTAGATATCGAGGGTTGCGATCCAGCGCCAGGCTGCGGTAGCTGGAAGGAGCAGGTACAGGTGTGGTCGAGATTTGCGACTCACAACCTCGAAGTCTGCGCCCGACCTCAGTAAGATATGCTGTCTGGGTTGGGAAGGGCGGTGTTGTGGTTGGGGAGCTCATGCATCCCCCTTCTTCAGTTCACAGCCACCTTCTGATACGCACAGACAATCGCACACATGCTCCCCATTCACCATAGCAAGACTGCAGCACAACCATACAACCCTGGCCTCATGGACCTCCAGGCTCGGAGAGGATGGAAGACCACGGTCAATTGGGGGCCTTTCGCATTCATTGGAAGGTCTCCCCACTCCCCGCACGGCGGGGAAATGCGGAAGGGAGAGAACAAAGGGAACGGTCCACCTCAACCATAAAAGGACAAGCAGGAACATGTTGATGGTGAACTGGTAAATGCAAGTGACATAATGGAAGCACAGATAGAGAAAGAAGATATAGCTAAGGGAGAAGAAGGAATATGAAAGGGAGGACAAAAAAGAAGGTATGGGTGTGGGGTTGGAGGGATGCACAAAGGAAGGTATGAATGGATGGATGTAAGGGAAGGAAGGAAGGAAAAAGAGGGGGTGGGTGGATAAGGAAAGGATACAACAGCAAAAGAACTGATAGTGGGGCAGATAAGTTTCCAAGACTGAGAAGTAGGGAGGGAGGGAGGGATGAGGAGAAGCGATACGAGGTGTTGAATAAGTCCTTCCGGTTTTTCCCCTTTTCAGTACCCATTTCGTCTAGGACTTTTCGCACTCTGGATCTTGCCCTTCGCCTGATCCGCAAAGTAGTGATGCTGTTCGCACAGAGAGAGAGAGAGAGAGAGAGAGAGAGAGAGAGAGAGAGAGAGAGAGAGATGTCAGCCAAATCGCCTCCTCTTCAAAACAAAGAAGGGCACACTCACCATAGCACCCAAATCATTCCCATTCGCCTTCTCCAAATACCTCGCAAGCACATCCCGATCCGCATCAGGAATCACATCCTGCATCTTAGCCAACGTCTCCTCAAACTGCATCTTCTTGCTCAACTTCTTATTCGAAGACGACGACGTGCCCCCTCCACCACCACCCACAGACGCCCCACTCCCACTGTTCGCACGGACCGAGCCGTACGAGAGCGACGAAGACGACACGCCGCCGCCCCGGTAGGAAGAGGACGTATCAGCGAGCGAGGGCGACCGCGGAAGTCCATGGGACGAACCAGCCCCAGGGAGCGTATCCACACTCTGCCCCAATCCACCCGATCCCAAGCCCGAACTGCCCCCACTCCGAATCTCCACATTCGACCCCGAACGAGAGAGCGTCCTCGATCGACCACTGTTCGGACTGCTGCTATATACCATCCCCGGCGTGCCCGGCGGTGACAACAGCGAACCCCCAATCCCAATCCCAACCCCACCACCATTACCACCAACCCCAGCTCCTCCAGCAAGAGGCGAACTCCCCGGCTCAACAACAACGACCTCCTCCTCCCCAAACCCTTCCGCATCACCCAACGTCCCGCATTCCGTCCCAAATCAGAAAAGAAGAAATCCCGACTGTGCGAGACCTCCTTCTTCTCCTTCGCCCCACCACCAAAACTCGCCTTCCGGATCTTGGTGCTCACCCCGACAGGTATGAAGCCCGTCGCAGCACTCGGTCGACGAGAGGTGGCCGACTGAGGACTCTGAAGAAGTTGAGGCGAGTTCTTGCCCCCCGCACCTACCAGGAGCGGCGGAGGTGGCGCAGCACCCGGTAACGAGTTCACACTCGGACTACTCGCTCCAGGACTCAGATCCCGAGGCGAAGGCGACGGATTGAAATCCTGAGGCGAACCCAGACTGAACCCAGCCAGGAGTCCAAACCGATCCGTAGCCTGCGTCGTAGTCGCATGATTGTTGTTCCCCACAGACACACTCATCCTCTTGCCCACATCTCCCCCATTCGCCGCCGCCGCCGCCGTCGCAGCTTCGAACGCCTGCGCACCAGAGAGTGACAACTTCGGTGCCCGCGGACCCAACACTTTCGTCTGTCTCCCTCCCGCACCATTATGATTCGACAGCGGGACAGGCGACGAGCTCGAAACGCTAACCCCACCACCATTACCCAAAGCCCCACCAAACCCAGAGCTCGTGTGCGACACAGCAGACATGTACGCAGACCCTGGCGTCGCGACGTCCTGCTGCATCCCCAGATCCGCCCATCCAGCGCCAGCACCATTCCCACCACTCGTACCAGACAACGTCGGAGCACGCGTATCACGCGGTGTAGACGCGCCCGAGCTCGACGGAAACACAGCAGTCGACCCATCCGATACCGACGCGCCCTTCGGACGCGTACCCCCGGGAGCCGTCGTCGCACTCGTAGCCGACCGAGGCATCCGAGGCCCATGACTCAAAAGCGGCTCAAAGTTCGTCGTCGGACCCAACTTCAACTCCAACGGACCCGGACCGGCGCCCGTTCTCATACTCTCCCTCCGATTCGATAGCGCCGCGATCGAGGTCGAGTCCGCGTTAGAACCTTTACTTGACGAGGAGCCCATATTTCGCATAGGAAGCGAGGTGGGCGGAAGAGCAGGCACAGGGGGGATCGGTCCTCCAAAGTCCGTCGATCTCGCCAATGCGTACGGGATATCAATCGACGAGCCCCTCGGAGGGATTTCCGTCCCGCCCGAACCAGACGAGATCGCACTCAACACACTGTTGTTCCGACCACCATAAGACAGTACACCCGGGTACGGCAAGTTGCGCGGCGGAGCATTCGGCGGGGATTCCGGTTGAGGCGGTAGATCCCCACCACCAGATGAGTATCCAAGCCTCGAGTCCGCCGAGTCCGAACTGGCCATATGTTGTCCATGCCCATGTGCAGGAGCAGAAGGCGACGTGATATCCTTCGCACGCCCTCCATCCCCTCGCATAGGGAACGTCATATCAGACCGAACCGAAGCCATACTAGCCTCCTCATGTCTCTTCGGATGCGTCGCACCCGGCAACCCACTCGACGTAGTCTGCGTCGATCCCCCAAACTGGCCGTACACATTCCCCCCCAAGCCCGCCGCAGCAGAGATCGACTGCGTCCGACCCGACGCAAGCTGTCGAGACGGGGGACCTGAATTCATACCAGCCATACTCTGCTTGAACGCAGCAGCAGCAGCAGACACAGGTCCTCCCGCCGCTGCCCCCGCTCCAGCTCCAGCTCCAGCTCCAGCCAGCATTAACCCAGCACCCGCTGAAGCCCTCCTGCTGGAAGAAGACGACGACGAAGAAGTCGCGCCCATCGAATAAACATTCCTCGCGCCCGGCCGAGTAGCACCCATAGCCCTGACCCAAACCTCCAACCCAGTCTCAATAGCAAACAACGCATTCGCCTTAGCAGCATATGCCTTCGCCCTCTCCACCGTCGGATGGATCAAACCCGAATGGGGAGCGGAGATCGACATCGGGTTGAAGTTCGTGTTTCCCAGGAGGATCCGACGACGTTCGGGCGCGTTCATGCCGGGTACGTTGCTGTTCAGGTATGGTTCTGGGAAAGGGATCGACTTGCCGTAGATGAGGAGGTGGCCGGAGATATCTGTAGGAGGAGGGAGGGTATTCCTGCGTTGTGGGACGAAAGAAGCGGAAGCGGCGGCGGAGGAGGAGGATGAGAAAGGGGCGGATGGAATGGTGGGTGAGACTGCAGCCTGTTGCGGCTGGGAGGCTGAGGTTGGTAGAGGTGGGATGAAGGCGTGCTGAGGGATGGGTCCGTGCGCTTTTGGTGGACGTTCGCGGCTCGCGAGGAGAGCTGCGGATGGGAGAGGTGCGGCGACAGTAGGCGCTTGGATGGTTTGTTGGGGTGCGACTGCTGAGGGCGCAAACGCGGTAGGTGGAGCAGCTCCCTGATCCGGGAATACAAGATCATGCACAGCTGGAGTAGTTTTGGATGCCTGTTGTTGCGACTGCTGAGTCGCACTTGGATGAGGATCCTGAGCAGGAGCAGCCGAGGGAGCAGGTTGTTGTCCCACAAGATGGAGAGGAGGAGCAGTAGCAGTAGCGCGGATCGTACCAGTCGAGCCTACGCTGCTGAAGCTGAGATCATCCAGCGCCGCACTGAGTGCCGCGTCGAGCTCTGCAAATTCGCCGGCGGGAGCAGTACCAGACGGCGATTCGACGACCTGTCGACGAACAGCCGTGCTAGAGGGTTCATCCATCGAAGGACGCTTGGCCTGTCGATACGACGCGTCGTCTGTGCTAATGCGACGGTCGATAGGATTACTACTCTCATGTCCGCGTGATGAAGTCTCGTCCGAGCTGGCTGAAGTCTTGGCGAGGACAGGCTGCTTGCTGGGGTCAAGGGAGACCTGTAGGGCATCGCGCATAGCAGTATCCTGACGAGAAGCTTGCCTCCTGCGCACCTTGTTCCCTCCTCCTCCTTGTTCATCATTGGGATCTTCCTGGTCCGGAGAAGACGCAGCGGGTGCGATGCCAGTTGAAGCATTGACAGCAGCCAGAGCAGCCTCTTTGCGTAACCGTGCGCGTTCCTTCGCGAGAGCCCTGACACCGCTCAAGGTGCGAGGTCGTGACTCAGCTTCGGCCTGAGCAATAGCTTCCGCCTCTGCTTTTGCGACGAGTGCTGGATCTGGATCGTCGAGGGATGAGATGCCGAGACCTTCTGCGGAGGTGGAGGATGGGATGAGACGTGGTGGAGAGGTTGTTGCGGAAGCTGCTGCGATGGCTGACATGGCTGCTGCTGCTATTGAAGGTGCTGATTCTGGCATGGGCAAGTCGACGTTGTCTCGCCTTGGGGATCTGCCTGTGCCTGGTGTGATGGACATGGGAGGGGATCTGCTACCGTTTGGGAAACTGCGTACGGATCGCTGTGGGCGGAGAGGGGGTGTTGACTTTGCTTGAGGCGGAGGTGATGTCGCTGTTGCTGCTGATATTGCTGAAGGGAGTGATGAGTTGAGTTGAGGAGTGTTTCGGGGAGATTTGAGTGCTCTGGATGATTTTGGAGTTGCTCCTGTAGTTGGAGAATCAGTGAAGCTCGCGTCTTCACCGCCGTAGTCTGAGAGCGAGTCTTCACTCCTTGCGTCTGAGTTGTCCAGAGGGGGTTCGCTGGACATCTGGTGAAGAGGAAGTGTGAGAGAGAGTGAGTGTGTGAGTGTTGTTTGTGACAATGGGTGGGTGTGCAATAGTCTCTCACCCTTGGAATATTGTCTTTGATGGATGCGATGGGGGATGATAAGTGAAGTTGATTCCCCCACTCAGGATACGTTGCCAGTAGAGAGTGTAGATGGAAAGCGCTGTGAGCTGAGTGTGAAGCTGAGTGTGAAGGTGGAAGTCGTCGTCAAGGTGGGCGAGTAGTCGCACATTGAAGCTCGGCTGTTCGGGATTCGGGACCAGTCGGGAATTCCGGGCCGATACTCCGTATTTCACTGGTTTATTATTTAAAAGAAAAAGAAAAAGTGAGAAGGGGAAGAAAATAATGGAAGCACGCACACAGGAAGAAAGGCAGGAGGACAACTACCATCTTCTCATCCATCAACAGCAACGATGACAGAATCAGCAGGAGCCGTCATCGGACTCAACCTCGGACTCAGCTACTCATCCATCGCATCCATCAACCCACACGGAAGAGCAGATGTCATCGCAAACGAAGACGGAGAACGACAGCTCGCAACACGCATCGCCTTCAACGAGGACCAGGTATACCTCGCCAACCAGGCAACCCCACAGCTCGTCCGCAACGCTCACAACGTCATCGACCGCTTCGTAGGTTTCCTCGGTCGCGACTTCGCCTCCCTCACCGACGCAGAGAAGCAACGATCATCCTCACCCGTCATCGACAACAAGGGCGTCCCTTCCTTCAAGGTCACCATCGCAGGTAAAGAACAGACACTCTCCGCACACGACGTCACCGTACGCTTCCTCCGCGCACTCCACCAGACAGCCCGCGACTTCCTCTCCGGCGTCCCCATCGCAGGCGCCGTCATCGCACTCCCCTCCCAGGCCTTTGGACACAGCGAGAAGCAGGTCCAAGCCCTCCGCGACGCAGCCACCGAGGCAGGCTTCATCGTCCTCGGTCTCATCCCAGCCGCAGCGGCCGCCGTTGTCGCATACAACCTCACCAGTCCCATCCCTGCCTCTCTACACTCCTCATCAGCATCGGCTTCAGGCTCACAGTCCTACCGCGAACAACTGCCCACCCACTCCGACGCAGCCGAGGGAACAGCCGGAGCCGGACCTGCTTCGTCCTCCGCTGACAATGCTACCTACACCAAGGGCACCGAACTCGACCGCACCGTCCTCGTCCTCGACATGGGTGGAACCTCAACCTCCTTCACCCTCCTCTCCGCCCGCGCAGGTCTCTTCCTCCCCCTCGCCTCCGTCTTCGATCCCAGTCTCGGAGGTCAACAGATCGACAACGCCCTCGTCTCCCACTTCGCCAAGGAATTCACAAAGAAGACGAAGGTCCAACTCGACCTCAACACCAATGCCCGTGCCGCTGCCAAGCTCCGCAACGAGGCCGAAGTCACCAAGCGTAGTCTTAGCGCTAGTAACTCGGCTCAGTGCTCGGTCGAGAGTCTCGCGGAGGGTATCGACTTCTCTGGCAGTGTCAACCGGATGCGATTGGACTTGCTCGCGGCGGACGTCTATTCCAAGGTGCAGGAGCGCGTCAAGGAGGTCCTCGCCAAGGCCAACAAGGAAGCCTGCCAAGTCGAAGAGGTGAGTCGTCTTCCTCCACGTCTTATTTGGTAAATCGAAAGCTAACATGTCCCATTTCTGTTCTCAGGTCATCCTCGCCGGAGGCTCCTCCCGTCTGCCCGGTCTCGTCGAGCGATTGACCTACCTCTTCCCGAAGAAGGCCCATCCCCAACCCGCTTCACAGCCTCCATCGACTCCGACCAAGTCATCGCCCGCGGCTGTGCCGTCCAAGCCCAAGCTCTCGTCCGTCTCTCCCCCAAATCAGCCGAACGAACCCACTCAGCCGAGCTCCTCCTCAAACCTTCCTCCACCCAGACCGTCAAGGTTCTCTCCCGACCGATTGGGCTTGTCGTGCCTTCTTCATCAAAGGCGAATGGTGGGGCTGCTCAGGACAAGCGTCTGGTTGATGGTGCGCTCTTTGTGACGCTCTTCCCAGCGAGGACTCCCCTCCCCGCCCGACGCGCATTCCGTCTCCCCCTCGCATCCTCATCCTCATCCGGCAACATCATCCTCAGCTTCGCAGAGGGAACCGAGCAAATCCGAACCGACAAGGTCGCCCCTGCCCCTCGTGACCCTGAAGACGAGGACGACGATGATGAGGAGGAGGAGGATGAGGAGGTCAAGACGGCGTTTGTGAAGCCTGATTCGGACCGGTTGATCGAGGTCTCTGTTCCCTTGAGCGGTGGGGCCAAGTCGGTCTTGATCGAGTTGGTCGCTCAGGCCAATGGTGCGATCAGCGTCGAGGCGCAGGCGGGCGATGCTGGGCAGAAGGTCAGTGCACAGATCGAGGGGTCGTCTGCTTGATCTGTCCTTCTTCTCTTTCCCCCAAAAGGGGAGTTTTGGTTGAACGAGCTGGATCAGGAAATGAACACACATCAACCCATCAAAACGAAATTATAGGGGGGCCGCACGGCCGCGCCTCCCCTCCCCTCTTCTCCTGTTCTCCACACACACCCTCCAAAATAGATTCTAGTTGTCTTTTTCCTCTGTACCGACGTACGTTTGACCAGGTCAGAGAAGGGAAACGAAAGATGCCCCACCACCCCACCCCACCCCCCAACCCAGTCCCCAATGCTGCCCATTGCCAGCTTACGGCGAGAAAGCTAGTCGGTGCTGAAGCGGTGCTACTGTCCACTGGACTGCAACAAGGGAAGCAAGAGAAGTACGCTAATAACAGCCAAGGACAGATCGAAGCAAAAGAGAAGTACTTGTCCTTTCTGAGCCTTGACCATCACCCATTTCCGCAACCTGGCAAAGAAGAAGCCGCCAGAAATGACCACAGAGACCAAATCTGTTGAGAAGCTAGTCGAGTCCATCAAGCCCTTCAATGGCGAAAACTGGCCAATATGGTCATTCCAGCTGAAGATGGTCCTTCGAGGAAACGGTCTCTGGTCCACCGTCGAACCCGGCCAACCCCCAGATCCGAACTTCGTGCTCACTCAGGGCCTGCGCTGGGACGAGAAGACCGACAGAGCATGCGCAATCATCGTCCTCAGCTGTTCAACGCCCATCCAAACCAGACTTATGAATCTGGAGAAGATCCATACCTCACCTAAGGACCTCTACGAGCATCTCCACTCAGAATACGCGGCCGAATCCTTACACGCCCATCAACGTCTTCGGCAAGAGATCGACCTCGTCCTCCGTAACAAACCACCACGAACGGATCTCCGGGAGCGGATGAAGATTCTTGAAGAGCTTTATGATCAGCTCAGGGAGGTTGGGGTCACGATGACCGAGGCGGAGCAGTGTGAGGAGGTCGTTCGGACTTTCACCGATCCTGCCTTGCTCGAGTCGGTTCGTGACCTCAAATCGTGGAAGCAGCTGCGCTTCAGCTCACGCGACTGGGTTCGGAAGAAGCAAGAAGACTCTGTTCCTACATGGCAAGATTATGTGATGGTGTGGCTGATGATGATGGTTCATAATCGTCTTGGTGTGGATCCTGGTTGGATCCTACTCTGGTTACTTTGATCTTACGTCTTACCTGGTTCTCGAAGAGGAGCGGGACAACCGAGCAGCCGCACCACGGCAAGGAAGGGAGGCGAATGCGGGCGTGCACGCGTGCACGCGTATGGACAAGGAGCTATGGACAAGGAGCTGATATCGCTTTACATATAGGACCAGTCTGTGGGCAGAAATCTTTATCTCTTTAACTCTATGCTCTGGCGATGATTCGCTCAGGGCGTGATCTCCTTGATGGTGTCTTCTGCATACCATACCGCCTGTCCTCACCCAATGCAACAAACAAACAAACCTAGCTGGACCTCACGTTGACACTCACATCGCATCTCCTTCCTTGACCTCAGACTGATCCTTCCAGGAGAACCGCAACCAACATCGGCCGAAAGCGCCCAGGATCGCGCTCAATGATTTATTTCGGTCCTCATGGCGCTTCTTTCAGCGCTATGGGTGAAGCGAAACCGAGCTGCGACACGGCGGTGAAGGACTGGAAGTTGAGGGTATTCTGTGAGCATTCCTGCAGGCTATTCTCAAGGGAGAGGTCGGGCGAGAGGCAATACATCGAATCAGCACCTTTCCGGGGCATTTCAGCGCGGAGGAGGGGAGAAATAATACGAGAAGCTCAGCGTACGGTGTTTTGGAAGGTGTTTCTTTTCAGAAGGAGGGGAATGAGGGTGCGAAGACATGGTCGAGGACTCGAGGTCCCAGGTGTCGCGAGGTGTTTGCTGCACGCTTGAGCTTTCGGGCACATAGCCTGTGTAAACGCAACAAACAAAGGGACCTTCCCTCGTTCATCTTCGTGACCCCTACCTGCGACTTAGAGGGGACTTCTGCACGACAAACGTCACTTCCAGCTGCCAAAAAGACTGGGGACCTACTCTTTGATTTATATCCTACCTTTCTGGTCGAGCTTTGAGCGCCGTAGAGCAAAGTGCGAGCGAGTTGTCCATGTCGCGTCCGGATATGCGAGATAGAAATCCTGGTTCGCCATGCCTCCAGGACATGCACTAACTTTTGACCCGGGTCGATGCAACACCTGGATGAAAGCATCGTAATGGAATCTTTCATAGCGCGATCGAGTCATAAAATATGGAGAGATTATACCCGTGCTCTTTGGAAGGGATCGTATCTTGATGATGGGGTGTAGAAGCAGGTCCGAGGGCAAGTTGAGGTAGACCTGCGTGAGGTTTGAGGATGCGAGGGTACCAGGTGAGTCAACGCAACAAACAAACAAACCGCGCGCCTCAACTTCGTCCTGACCACACTCGTCTCCAGCTCAAGTACCACCTTCACGCCCATACCGACAACAAAATACATCACGACCTCTCGCGGGAATCTCTCTATGATTTATTTCCAGTCATCTGAAGCAAGTTTGACTCCAAAAGGAGGTGATGCGGCTGAACTGGCCATGGGAAGTGCAGAAAGGTGAAGGGAGAGGACATTTGTGGACCATTTCCGCGCAAGTAGGTGCACCTTCCGCTAGCTTCCCCGCACAATCTCAACTCTTCCGTGATTGACCGCTTGACACCAAGGTCGATTCTGCCCCTTCTTTGAAGAGCCCATGCACAGCTTTGGCATTATAACTCGAGCAGGAAACACCGGGAGAAGCTTTGTGGTGGCCCCATCAGCTCGCCATATCATTTTGAGATGTACAGGCCGATTTGTTGATGCCCCATGCTGTCCGAAGAATGCCAGATTCTGAGGACCATGTGAAATTAAGCTTAGCGGTCAATGTCAGGTCCTGGCGGACGTTCACGAAATCGTAGCGGAGGTTGAACAGTTTACCCATTTGCGCACATATCTCAGGACACTTGTCCGGACACACCTGCGTTGAACACAATACATCCACCCAGCACCTTTCGGATCATTAAAAGCACGGTAGGAGAGAGAAAATAATAGAGCATGCTGATCGATCACAGCTTTGAGAGGGGTCAGTTGAACGTTGAGGAGTTGAGGTCGTGTTTTGTGTGTGGGAGGGATGGGCAGGCGGGCAAAGTTCGCAGGCAAAGCTGTTTCACGTGGAGTTCAACTCAAACTCGCAGAACAACCTCGCAACTCGCAACCCTTGGAGCACCACAAGGAGCACCAAGCAACACACAAACGGCAGCGAAAGGGGTTCCATGCGCTTTGTATTATTTTTAAACCTACTGAACCCTTCCAATTGTGGCCCTTCACTTGCGGGTGATGGAAAGTCGAGCGTAGTTGCTCGCGGTTACTGTTCTTCGACCCGCCCCCCTCCAACCAGTTAACGGGTTGGACATACCTGAACGACAGAGAGCAAAAGAGATCACAGCACTTTGCAGTCAGCTAGAAAGACCTGGGGAGGGCCCAATAAAATATCAGAAGGTGATATCGAGGCCTTCCGGTGTGGTTCAAGACTCAAGCACTCAAGTGTGATTGACTGCCTTGAGGTTGAGGATGCGAAGCACCAGGCGGTGGGTGAGTCAACGCAACAAACAAACCGCGCGCCACAACTGCGTCGTCCTCAGCACACTCATGCCCAGCTCACCTACCAGGCTACCACCTTCGCACCACATCCACAACAGAATACAACACAAAAACTCCCGGAGCTCTCTCTGTGATTTATTTCCAGTCATCTGAAGCAAGTTTGAGTCCAACAGAAGGTAATGCGGCTGAACTGGGTGTGGGGAGGCAGGAAGGCTGAAGTTGTGTCCAGGACATCCATTTTTTCGCCATTTCTCAGGACACTTGTCCGGACACATCTGCGTCAAACACAACACATCCATCCAGCACCTTTCCGAGCAAGAAAAGCACGGGAGCGAAGAGAAAATAATAGTACATACTGATGGATGACAGCTTTGAGGGGAAACCATCGGGATGTTGAGGCGTTGAGGTCGTGTATCGTCTGTGGAGAGATGGGCAGGCGGACAAGATTTGGATTCACGTGAAGCTCAACCAACCAACTCAGCCTCGCAACCCTTCCACCACGGCCAGGAGCATCACGAAACACACGAACGGCTGAGAAGGGGGCTTCATACACTTTCTGATATTTCATAGACTACGTAGGCCTTCTAAGCATGGCCCTTCAGCTTACTGGGACGAAAATCTGCCTGCCGTCGTTGTGGTTACCGTGTTCTTCAACCGCCCCCTCCAACCAGTTAACGGGTTGAACATGCCTGAATGACAGCCGGCAAAAGAGGAGAGAACACTTCGCAGACGGAAGAAAGGACCTGGAGAGGCCCCAATAAAATTTCAGGAGCTGATAGGAAGAGCTCCCGGTGCGGTTTAAGACCGAAGTGTGATGACTTTGCCTTCGATGGACGTGAGATGGGTTGAGCTCGCAAGCTCCGTTTGCAGGGCGGCGAGAGGTTTATGACGGCGCTGGCAAAAAGTGCTCGTGAATCGACGGCGAGAACTTCACCAGAACCACCATGAAGAGGTCAAAACAAGACCAATCGCGCTGGAAAAAAGGCTGGGACGAGCTCTTCTATTTTTACTGCTCCCGCCAAGGCTAGTTTCGGGCTGCTTTATAAGTACATCTCTGCGTTCGTTGATCCTGGTCTCGTCTGGTTATGTTCTGCGTGACCAGGAGTGTGGCAGCACGAACTTTTTGAGTAGAAAACGAGAACGAAAGCTGCTGTCTGTGATTCTGTGGTGTGTGTCTGTTACAAGTGGTGGTAGCTGTCAAGTTCTTTCCTCCTCAGTAGACCGTGAGATCCTCGCCCCGATCTCTTGTTCCCGAACAAATATCGCCCTCATGACCCTCACGACTCAGCCCGTCCCGGACCCCGTCAGTCCCGTAGCAACCTCCGACCCAGCTCCGTCACACTTCCCTCCTTGGAATAGAAGACTCGCCTCGAGTCTGTCCTAGTTCCTCCTTGTCCAACTCTCGAAGTGTGTTCGCTCGTTGACGTCCCTCCTTTAGAATGAACTCCTTGGAGCTCATCAATCTTGAAAGACCTTGTTCCTCTTTGAGCTTCAGCACAAATTCCTTCTTTGCCCAGTCCAGGCCTGGAAGTCTCGTATCCGATTGCCAAGTTGGTTCGATGTTTCCTGACCACTTGACGAGGTAGTCAAATCTTTGCCCGTCAAGGAATCTGGTAGGGCGACGACCGAGGAAGCTAGACACTCGACGTTCAGCTCTTGATCCTTCTTCTGTTACACCTATTATTGGGCGAGGTGTTATTTTGTTTGGATCTCCCCTGAAAGGCTCCAGCGCTTGAATGGGTAGAGTGTTGTGTGCGCGAAACCAGGTTGGGGTGTCGAGCAGAAAGGCTCCTTGCTCAACACGTTTGGTGATTTGAAATGGTCCCAGTTGTTTTGGCTCGAGCTTTGTCTTTGCTCGTTGAGTCGGATCCATTCGAGTCTTGTAGTGTTCGCTTTTGACCAAGACCCAATCTCCAACCTTTGGGGACCAATCAGAGTGTCGTGCGTCGTACTCCTTCCGCTGTTTCTCTTGTGCGCGGATGAGGCGTTCTTGAACGTCTTGGTGTAGCGCTAGGAGTTCTGCCAGACTGCGACCTTCTTTCCCTTCTACTTCTCGCTGGACGTCTGCCAGAGGGAATGACCTCATCTCTCGCCCGAATACCACTTCGTACGGGCTTAGTCCCGAGCTCTCGTGGACTTGGTTGTTGTATGCCGCCATCGCAAGTGGGAGCTGCTCCGGCCAATCATGTTGATCGATGGCTATGGTGTTTCGGAGAAGGACTCCAAGTTGTTGATTGAGTCTCTCTACTTGCCCGTCTGTCTGTGGGTGATAGGCGGTAGACATACCGTGGCGGATGTCGAGAGCTGTGACCATGTTCTGCCAGAACTCCGAAGTGAATCGAACATCTCTGTCGCTGATCAGCTTCTTCGGTAGACCTGTCCAGGGAAAAGCATGCTTGATGAAGCGCATGGCAGTGTCTTTGGCAGAGTCGGTGGTCTTGCAGGGATAGAAGATGCCGAACTTCGAAAACTTGTCCGCCGTCACCGTGATAGCATCGAAATGGTCTGGTTCGCTTGTTACGAGGCCAGTGATGAAGTCAATGCCCATTGTGTGGAAAACATCTGGTGGGCTGTAGATGGATAGCAAGCGACCGTATTCTGGATGGTGTGGTGGCTTGTTGGTCTGACATTCGAAGCATGTTCGTACCTTCTCTTCGACTCTGCTGTGAAGATCCGGAAATGTGAAGGTCTTCTTGATGACCTCAGCGGTACGTCGGGCTGATGGATGTCCTGATCGAGCTGAAGAATGATATTCAGCGATCAATTGGTCGACCTTGCTCTCTGGTATGCAGATTCGGACCTTCTCCAAGGACGGACCGGAACGTTCGAACAGCAGTCCTTTTTCAATGAAGAATCGAGGATGTTGTTGTTCTTGAGGTGTGTTTGATCCTCTCGTTCCTAGGGCGAAGGTGGCAAATCGTGGACTTCTCCTTTTTGGTTGTTCAAGCGCCTTCTCTTCAGCTCTCATCTTCCCCTTTTCTCCTCCTGCTAGCTTCTGTCCTTCAACTTGTTCCCTTATTTTCTCCCCACTCGACATCTTCTGTCCTTCCACATCTTCCCCTGCTTGTCTCCCACTCGACATCTTCTGCCCACTTCCATCTTTTTTCTCGAACTCTTCTCCCAAAGATTCTTTGTCTCTTGTTTCTCCTTCAAATCTCCTTGGCCACCTCTCAGCATTTCCTCTTCCTTCTTCTTTTTTCCTTGGCCACCTTTTCTCTTCTTCTTTTTTTCTTCTGATCTTTTGTACCCTTCTTGTGCTTCCAAACACCTTCTCCTGATGTCTTCTGTTCTTCTTTTTCTTTTTGTTGTTGACTTGTTGATGTCGTCTTGTTTGAGAGTTTTCGCCAGATTCGTTTGTAGGTGTTGTCCTTCAAGTAAGCATCGCTCCAGCTTTGAAGTTCTTCGGTGTTGAATCTGATGGAAGTAGCAGTCGATTCTTTGGTTGATGTGGCTTTGATAGTTGTCGTTTGAGGAGCTGATTGGATCGGAAAGTATTTCACGTCTGAGTGGTTCTCGATTTCTGGGATTGGCGCTCGGGAGAGAGCATCCGCGACATTGTTGGTTGCTCCCTTTCGATATTCGATCTTGATCTTGTCTCGCAGGGGTGCAAGGGCTAGCGTGAGTCGTTGGAGTCTTTGATTTGGTGCAGGTGTCTTGAGATTCCAGAGCCAAGTGAGGGCTTGGTGATCGCTGCGGATAGTCAGCAGACTTCCGTCCACCAAGTGGCTAGCTTTGAGATGGCCCAGACGATCCCTTGGAGTTCAAGATCTGTTGCGGAGTATCTTGTCTCCGTGTCCTTCGCTTGTCGGGATACATATATCACAGGGTGTTCGAAGCCATTCTCGTCGACTTGAATCAGGGCTGCACCAAATCCCACGCTAGAAGCGTCAACATCCAGGATGAACGGCTTTGAGAAGTTTGGCCGACGAAGTACCGGAGTGCTGGAAAGTGCCTTCTTGATGTCGTCGAAGGCTTCTTGTTCTTTGGCGGTCCATTCAAACTTTTGAGCATGGATGATAGCATTGAGGGGCTTCGCTCTCTTGGCGAAGTCGAGGATGAATTTTCGATACCAAGATGCCATGGCATAGAACGGAGTGTTTGCTTGGCGCTCTTCGGTATCGGGAACTCCCTTATAGCTCTTGATCGCTCCTCGTCCACCATGATTCCTAACGCATGCGCTCGGTAACCGAGCAGCTTCAAGCTCGTGAATCCAAAGGCACATTTCTTCGGTGCTACCGTTAGTCCTGCTTTTCCCATTGCTGTGAGGACATTGTCGACGTCTCTGAGATGGGACTCGAAGTCGGAAGAGAAGATGAGGATGTCGTCCAAATAGGCAATGGCGCAGACGAAGCGGTAGATTGCGAGGATGGTGTCCATGATCCTCTGGAAGAATGCTGGTGCAGTCTTTGGACCGAATGGCATTCTGTTCCACAAGCGTAAACCGTAGATCGTGATGAACGCCAGAAGGATTCGAGCACGAGCGGAGCAACCGAATTGATGGTAGCCCTTATTGCAATCAACGGTAGAGAGGTAGATTGCGTTCTGGATCAGGTCGTAGACTTCGTCCGTCTTGGGGGTGAAGTAACAGACATCCTTCGTAACTTCGTTGAGTGGACGATAGTCTATGCAGAACCGAACCTTGTCTCGTTGGGGAACAAGCACGACTCCTGCACCGTGTGGGCTGATGCCGGGCTCTGAAAGATTGAGTTCGTCATGTTCCTTCAGAGTAGAGATGATTGCCTCTCGTTGGGCTGGAGAAGTCGCCGAGGTGGCTCTGAATGCACCCAATTCTCGTGCCCTTCCTTCAGCTCGATATCGAAGAGCTCTCCTTCGTAGAGACCAAGTGGCCGTTCCTTCGTCGGCCATACTCGTTGTCTTCGTAGAACCTCGAGTAGCCTTTCCTGTTGATCATCCGAGAGAGAAGCAGAGATTGGCACTGTAACGCTCTCATTGCCAGTCGGGTACTCAATGTCGAGTTCCCGAAATATTGTCTCGTCCTGCTGTGAAAGCCCGGAGAGATCAATAGGCTGTTGCTCATTGGAACAATCATCCTTTGCTGATCTGTCGTTCGAAGGTATCTCCGCCCCTGAAGAAGTCTTCGCTGACTTCTTCTTCTTATCCCTCGGCTTCGTCCTCTGCTTCAACAGCTCGGCCTGCATGACTGGTGACCGATTGAAGGTTATCATCCAGCTGACCGGGTCGCAGACGATCCCTACCTCGACAATGTTATCCACCCCTAGTAGCCAGCCATCCGCACAACGTTCCACCTCATGGAACTCGCACCATTCCACCCTTTCCTCACCATCCTTACACAAGAACGTGACGGGGAGCACGACGACAGATTGTGTCCGTTGGGCATCACCGTCATCGAAGCCTTGGAGAACGATCTCTTCTGCAGGCAGTCGTTGAACATCCGGAGCGAGAGATTGTAGCGCCCTTGTTGAGACAACACTGATCTCCGAGCCTGAATCGATGAGCAGTTCAAACTTGTCTTCTCCTTCGACCTTCACCGAAAGCTTGAAGGTCGTCGCATGTTGATGAAGAGTTCCGGGCTTAGACGTTGTGTTGCGCTTCACGGTCTTGATACGGTGTACCCTCTTGACATCATAATCAGACTCGGAGGAATAGTCATTGGTGAAGTCTCCTCCTTCATCGTCCGTCCCGTCTGAAGATTTCTGATCATCAGAATCTTCTTCGAGGAAGTGTTCAATGACTTGCGCGGCATCTGGGTGTTGAGATTCGATGCGCCGGATGTATGCGGCCTTCCTCGTCTTGTTCGGACAGTCTCGCGCATTGTGTCCGACTTCATGACACAAAAAGCATCCACCTTGCTCCCTATCTTTCCTCTTCTGCCGTCTTTCCTCCTCACTCTTGACCTGTGGCGGATTCATTGCCTTGTTAGACTTCCGAGCTGGCGTTGAAGTCTCTGGGCTTGACCTTGTTGCTCGAGAAGAATATTCCTTGCGGAATCTCGTCCAAGTCCGGCGTGGTTGACTATCACCGCTCTTGTCCGTTTCTGCCTTCTCGTAGTAGGGCGTCGAGAGCTCCTCTCGGATGTAAGGCTCGCGTTTGACCATTCGTTGCACATAGTCTTCCCAGGAGACTGATCGCTCCATGACGCCCAAGGTTCGAACTCGCCAAGAATTCGGTAGACCATTGTGAGCAAATCCAAGTAGCTCGCCGACCGTTCGTTGATTCAGGATTTGGGCGACCTCGGTAGGGAAAACAATGTATGGAAGCTCCATTTGTGCTTGAATGATGCGCGAGATACTCTCCATTCCGATGAGCCAATACTTGTCGTACAAGTAGGCGGCTAGCTGCTCGTCCTTGGGCTTGAACTTTCGAGCCATCATCTCGTCAGCAGAAGAGGACGGATCTTTTGTCCATCTCCTGAAGAAGCATGTTCTCCACTCCTCCCAGGTGTTAGGTTCTGGCCATAGAGTATCCCACCAATCTTTGGCCAACCCCTTCATGCAAGTCCCTATAATCCCCAGAATAGCGCCGTCGCTGTAAAGACCCTTCTTCCGAAAACGTTCCACATGCATCCAGTATGCTAGCGGTTTGCGAGTGGAAGGGTCGAACTCTCCGAGCTCTGCTTGCTTAGGGACACTGGGTGGTTTCCTGTATGGGTCCCAGGGAGTTGGGGTTTGCCAACCGGATGGTCCCGGCTCTGGAGGTTGACCTCCTCCTCCGCCGCTATACTAGTTGTGTACTAGCTATGAGGAAAGTAGAGAATTGATTCGATGGAGGACAGGAAAGTTGAGTACAACAGAGTGCAGCGAGAGAAGGTGACGAGTCGAGAGCGGGAAATATCGGCCGAGAGAACTGTTGCCATGTGGCGACGCGGGAAAAGTGGAGAGAGAAGCAGAGCCGAGAAAGGAAGCGAGGGAGAAGCGGGGAAAAGGGAATGGAGATGGAATGGAATGAGAACGGGAACGGAACTGGAGAAAGAGAATGGAGAGATGGAGAGGAATGCTTTGTGTGACCACCGCTAGTCTACCCCATCTAGCACATCCCCCCCCTCATGAGCGGATCGACCCGGATCCGATCGAACCACCAATCGTGACAGTGCATCGGCGTTGGTGTGCTTCCGCCCAGGTTTGTGCACGAAGCGGAGGTTTTCCATGTGCGGCATGAGGATTGCGCGGCACTTGGAAATCGTTGGGCCATAAGGGATGGTGGTGTGCTTCCGCCCAGGTTTGTGCACGAAGCGGAGGTTTTCCATGTGCGGCATGAGGATTGCGCGGCACTTGGAAATCGTTGGGCCATAAGGGATGGGGCCAGTGGACTGCAGCATTCGACCCAAAGGAGCGTGGTCGGTCACCACCGTGACCGGAACACCTTCGAGTAAGTGTGCCAACCTCCCAAATGCCCAAGCTAGACAACAAAGTTCTAACTCTGCCGCAGCCATCTTCTTCTCCGTAGGACTCGTCAAGCGCGACAAAAAGGCGACCGGACGCTCCACAAAGGTCACAGCCCGGCCATCCACGTCCACGACTCGGGGAGAAGATGACGGAACGGCGAAGACATCAGGAGTAGTGGTTGGCGAAGCCGTGAACTGCTGAGTGTCGAAGTCACGAAGGGCGGTAGGCAACTGAGGTACGCGGCGAGAGCGGCGGGGAGCATCGTGAGTTCCACCGACGGGAACACCTACTTCGCTCTCTTCATCGACTGACCCCTCTTCACCAATCTCAGACGCTGTGTTCGCAGGTTCCGCATTGTCGACACCGTCAGCTACCGCCTCGACCGGACGTGCACGAACGGACGCGAATGGGTCCGGCCCCTTCGGCACAGCGTCCAGCTGCTCAACGGCGAACTCCGCCTGAATTCGAAGCGGAGAAGGCAGCGCCAACCGCACACGATGTGTGGACAGTACCTCGGCAACGGGATATGGGCCCAACTTCTTTGCGACCAGCTTGGACGTCGAGACTCCCGGCACAGGACGATCCCTTAACCGCACCCATACAAGATCTCCCACAGCCAGCACCGGTAATGTCCGGCGGCGATGATCGTATCGCTGCTTCTGGACGGCGCGCGCCGCCGAGATGGTCTCCTTCGCCTCTTCCATTCGCTCCACCGCCGCGGCCAGCCTTTCGTCGAACAGTCCGACACCGTCATGCTCGGGCGCGTCAAACAGAGCATGAACCACATCTGGGTGTGAGATAAACACCAGGTCAAATGGTCGTTGACCGGTGGTGACGCTGGGCGAGGAATTCAGGGCCAATTCCACGGCGGGGACCACCCGACGATCCCAGGAGCGCGACGACTCAAGACACATTGTCTGCAGCGTCACTTGGATTGTTTGGATGAAGCGCTCGACAACATTCGCCTGCTGGTGATGGGGAGGTGATGGGGTGAGGACTGCGCCCAGGGAGGCGGCCAGGGCCTGCATGTCCCGACCGGTCATCTTCGCCTCTGAATCGGAGGTGATGCGGCGAGGGCGCCAGCCCATCCGGAGAACACGGTCAGAGATCACCGCAGCGACGCCGGCGGCCGAGATATCCTTGGAGCAGGGCTGCAAGATCACCATACGGGAGAAAACATCGAGGATCACCAAGACGGCGTCGATGCCATTTCGGCAGGAGGGAAGGCCCAAAAGCAGGTCCAGGGCGATCTCCTCAAAAGCCGATTGTGGATCATCGTCCACCCTCAGGGAACCAACCCGCCTCGGCACCTTCACAGCCTGACACGTCAAACAGTACCGCACCCACGCTCGGACGTATGACGCCAGCCCAGGTCTCCAGAAGTTTCGCGATACCGCCAGTAGGGTTTTGGTGAAACCAAAATGGCCACCATCGTCATGAACGGAGCGCAGCAGTTCAGGTAACCCTCCCACCGGCAAAGCAACTCGCCCGTCGACCCGCCGAACCAGAAGGCCGTTTGCCAGTGACCACGGAGAATCTCGACCGGCCTCAACGTCCTTCAAGATGGATGAGAAGTAGCGGTCTTCGCGCAGCCACACCAGCCAACGCTCTTTCGCCAGCTGAGTGGGCAACTGCAGGACGGATAACGCGAACAGACGAGCGGACTCGGCAGAGGGGGGGGGCGAGCCAAGACGGTCATCTTCGTGCCATTGGTGGAGGACGGCAGCGAACGCCTCTTTGCTGGCGTCGACGTACAGCAGATACGGGCGACTGGAGTCAGGATGCGCAAGGACGGGGGGTTTGCGATAGCGGATTTCAGAGCCTCGAAACTCTGCTGCCGGGCTTCACTCCAATCAATGGAGACGCGATCGGCGGAGACGGCCTTCCCCTGAGCATCCGTCAATCGGTATCGGCCGTCGACGTGTTCATACCGCCAACCCCTGGTCAGCTCCGTCAATGGGCCGGCCACCCGAGCAAAGTTTGGAATGAAAGGGCGATAGTACCCAAACAGTCCAAGGACATGGTACAGGTCTCGGAGCGTGGTGGGCGGTGCCAGGGACGTCACCGCGGAGGCACGGTCCTTCCAGACGGCGAGGCCGGCGCCGGAGACCTTCCGCCCGAGGAGAACGAGGGAGGAGACGGCAAACGTACACTTCGCGGGCCCAAACTTCAACCCGAATGCCCGAGCGCGAGTCAACAGCTGATCGAGTGCCCATAGGTGCTCCTCCATGGAGCGGGAAGCGACTACGATATCGTCAATATAAACGACAGCGTGGCGCCAACGTAGAGCGGCGAGGAGGCGGTCCATGAGGCGTTGGAACACGGCCGGTGCGTTCCGAAGGCCGAAGGGGACGGTCTTGTATTGGAACAGACCGCGGTGGCATGTAAAGGCGGTCTTCCACCTATCCTCCGACTTCACCGGCAACTGGTGATAGCCCCGCAGCGCGTCCAGGGAGGAGAACACCGTTTTCCCGGTCAAGGTGTCGAACACGGCGTCGATATGAGGCAGAGGGTACCGGTCGGGGATAGTGGCGGTGTTCAGCTGCCTGTAGTCCACGCAGAATCTCCACTTGCTCTGTTGCTTCACCATCAAGACTGGAAAAGATACCGGACTGGCACTGGGTTCCACAACGTCCCAGTCAAGAAGCTGGTCCAGAGCAGTGTCACAGGCACGGAGTTTCTCGGGGCTCATGCGTCGAGGCGCTTCTGGACGTAGAATGGCGTCGTCGCGGAGGTGAATCTCCATCTCGTGATCAACGACCCGACCCGGACGGCCATCGAGGGCGAAGGCCTCTCGGTGCTTACGCAGAAGCTCGACGATGCGAGGATCTGGGACGCCATCGTCACCGACGCCGACACGCCAGTGATCGTCAACCACGACGGTCGCCGCATCTTTCGCCAAGTGACCTCCGAAACCGTGCTCGCCCTCGAAGACGTCGATAGGGGCGGCGTCCGGTTCGTCATCAGACGGCCCCGCGACGGTCTGGGAATGCAAAGAGGGAGCAGGTGGTGGGCTCGGCGTACCCAAAGTAAAGGATTCAGCGGTGGCGGCCACGGTGTCACCGAGGTGAGCGGCTATAGCGTCGGCAACAGGTGTCCGTCGCTCCAAGCGAACATCGGTATCCCCAACATTCGTCAGCAGAACGTGACCGGTGGCCTTAGTAATCATGCCCATAGGTCCGCTAGTCGGACACTCTCCTCTGCGTTCGTCATCAGGCGGGGATGAGCGGCGTAGTCGACATCCGAGGCTAGCGCACCCACATCCACGGGCACCCACGAATGGGAGCGGGCGGGAACGACCACATCTCGCGTCAAGCACAACTCCGCCTCTTTAGCGAAGGGACCCATCATCGATTCTTGGACTGCGAAACGGTAGGGGCCAGCGATGGCCCGGCCACCGGACGGATCGATGGAGAGTTGGTGACCGACGATGAAGTCAAGTCCCAAAAGGATGCCAGGGCCAAGCGAAGGGAGTACGTGGAAGTCGTGACAGGCCTCCAGCTGTATGGGCAAGCCTCTCGCATCGTGTGCATCGATAAAGAAGGTGATCGTGGCATACCCCAGAGTACGGGTGTCGCCGATGCCATGGACGACGATCGGATCTCCTTTTGCCGTGCCCCCCAACCGCGCCAGAAGTGATGCATCGATAGAGCTCAACGACGCGCCAGTGTCCAAAAGAGAAGGCAGCGGTGTACTTTCGGAATCATTCACACGAATGCGCGTCGTGAGGGGCACATGACGGCGGTGACCGAGGCCTGTCCCAGTGGCGTCTAGGACGGGTAAGGCCTCCACGCGAGCACCTCGTCTCACGGGCCGGGCCAGAGGTCTATCGTCAGCCCGGACTTCCCAAGACCGAGCGTGGTGGAACGACGAACGGTCTGCAAAATATAACGCCGACTGCGGGCCCATCTCCCGAATCTTCTCCTTCACAGTCGCCCTGCTGGCTTCCCAACCGGCCTGAATGCGACCCAAGGTCATCGCTGTGCAAACCATTGCGGGCGTAATTCTGACTTTGGAGCCGGTATCTCCCAAGGACTCCCCTGCGACACGGCTCACCGGTCCACCGTCGTCAAGCATTTCCATGGAAGAAGAACCTTGGTTAGCGCCCTGTTCTTCATCTAAGCTATGGAGAGCGTTTACTCCCCTCAAGGGGGGCCCGGAGGGTCTCAGGTCAAGCAGTGGTCCAGGCTGCTTGCCATCTCCACTCTCGGTCCCCGCGTCGTCGCTGTACCCCGGAGAGAGGCCCCTTCCTGGACCACTGGGGGGCTCAGCCCTCTCTCTCCGGCTCTTGAATCCATCGTCGGTGGACCGATGGGGGCTGAGGTGAGTCGCTCGATGTGCCGACTCACCGGGACAGTCTGGCTGACCATCCTGTTTGCTGCTGAGCAGCGGGTGGGCACCTTCACCCCTTCCTCCTTCCACAGCCAGCTGAACGTCGACAGACGTGACGCGGTCAACGTCGTCGGGAGGTTCAGGAGGCACGTGGGGAGGGGCCGGCTCGTCTGGGACGGCCTGTAGTTTAACGACGTTACGGTCGCTCAGAAACCCGATGACTGGGTCTCCTCGACTTCCTCATAGTCGGAAGTCTCGACAAGTGAGTACACCTTGCCGACGAGCGTGTCATGCTCGAAGTCGAAATGGGGCTGACCACACTTTCCACAAGGCCGATTCAGCCGAAGGACTCGACCATTCTCCTTCCGATACTGTCGAGGAAGATCACCCTTCGCCTCTATAACGCGAGCGGGGTCATAGCGGAACGCGCGTCGCTGATCCGTGGGGAAGGCTGAGGGCGATGTCGAGGTAGGGTGAGTGTATGCACCCGACGCGTCGGTGGCAACCATGCTGACGCCTCCCGATTGTCGTTCGACTTTGTATATGCGTCTCCAGATTGGTTCCTGCTCCCCCAGCTCGAGCTTCAGCGCCGTCACCGTCCGCTCCTTTCCGCGAGGGAGGCGAATGATCTGCTGGAGGGATGGGAGGAGGCCATCCATTACATCGTTGACGATCATCTCCTCCGGAGTTCCTTCGGGGGTGGCTTGACGGAGCAAGCGAATCTTCACCTGTGAGTACCCGAGGGCAGTCTCCTTAGTCGGGTCCCACTGACGCGCATATGCCTTCTTACGCAGCGTAATGTAGTCGACCGGAAAGTTTGCGCGCATGGCCTTGAAGTAGGAAGGCAGGTCAGGCATCGAGCGTACTTCGTCGTCGTTGAGTGCCACATGCCACTCGCGAGCGTCGCCCTTCAATGCTGATGGAATCGCTGCTCTTACAGCTGCTTGCCACGCTCGGCTTGGATTGGTTCTGGCGACATCCCGAACCGTTCCAATCCAGAACTCGAGCTCGAGTGGATCGCCGTGGAACTCCCCGAGACGTTCTGCCTTGCAGTACAGAACCTTCTCGTTCGCTGTCGAGTCCTCTGAGACGGAAGGTAGCTGGGATTCCCCCCGCACCTCAAGACGGGCGTCGTCGGACGCGAAAAGACCAGTGCGCCCCTCAGACCGTGGCCACGGTTGAGAGGTGAGACCGAGACCGACGCGGCCAACGGTAGGAGCGACAGTCGACGGGACGGTCGAAGGCAGCGCAGGAGTGGCCTGACCGAGGTAGGGAGTGGCGAAGGGCGGACGAACAGCCGATGGGGCCGGGGGAGCGGTGGCAACCGTCGGCGGTGGCATGAATGCGCCAGTCGTGCCGGGTGGAGTGGTCTCCAACGCGGTCAGACGGCGACCGAGATCGACTATGGCCTGATCGTGGCCATCGAGACGGTCGAGGACGTCCCCACGAAAGCGAGCCAGGTCTGACTTGACCTCGCAGGTGGTGAGGTTGAGGGTGGCGGTTTGGGTCGCGATCTTGCTGTCAAGCAAGCGGGAAATGTCCTCGAGCGTGAAGGTGGGCTTGACCTCGCTCTCGACCGAAGGAACGGGAGGCTGAGCGGGAGTCGATTCGGGGTTGGAAGCCGAAGACATGTTACGCAGTAAGGTGTCAGGGTTGTCGGAGTAGAAGGGAATGTCGGTCAGGTGAGAAATGGTAAGCTGTGAGCGTGTGGCTGGGCCGGCGGGGGCGGTGGAACTCGAGCTGGAAGGCGTAGAGCTAGGATGCGAATCTCCTCTTATCACCATATACTAGTTGTGTACTAGCTATGAGGAAAGTAGAGAATTGATTCGATGGAGGACAGGAAAGTTGAGTACAACAGAGTGCAGCGAGAGAAGGTGACGAGTCGAGAGCGGGAAATATCGGCCGAGAGAACTGTTGCCATGTGGCGACGCGGGAAAAGTGGAGAGAGAAGCAGAGCCGAGAAAGGAAGCGAGGGAGAAGCGGGGAAAAGGGAATGGAGATGGAATGGAATGAGAACGGGAACGGAACTGGAGAAAGAGAATGGAGAGATGGAGAGGAATGCTTTGTGTGACCACCGCTAGTCTACCCCATCTAGCACAGCCGCCTCCACCGTTTCCGCCACCATGGAATCGACCTGCCCCTTCTCCTTCAAATCCCCCTGTCGATCCTCCGACGGGACCGTTTCCTCCCCCGGGACCTCCTGGTCCTCCTCCGCCTGGTCTGCCTCCGCCTGGTCCTCCACCACCCGGTCCACCACCTCCTGGTCCACCACCTCCTGGTCCACCACTGGGTCCTCCACTTGGACCACTTGGTCCACCGTTCTCTCCTACTCCATGTCCTCCCATCATCTGTCTTGGCCAAGGTGTTCCTTGAATGAAGCTAGTTGGCCCTAAACCTCCTCCTCCACCGAACTGACTCCCGACCGAAGCCCTTTGACGATCGACTGCTTGATAGGGTGTCTGAAAGTGCGGGAGTACTTGAGAAGGTCTCTGTTGAGTGGTTGTAAACATGGAGACGGCCTCGATCGGACTTCGGATAGTCGTTGGACGATAAGGAGTTATCGGTATGGCAGTGGTGGTAACCTGCGGTGTTGGAGTTGACATCCGGACGTCCGAAGCAAATGTTACTGAGGGACGTGGGATGTTTGCGGCAGTCGTGAAGGGGGGTGTCGAATGAGTCTGAGAAAAGACCGCAGACGGTTCTGTTGTCTGTGCTTGTTGAGTGCCAGAACCCAGCCCTTTGATACCGTCGAACATCTCCTTGAGGGTACCGGTCATTGCCGCGATATCGTTTCTGACCATAGATACATCTCCTTTGACCGTCGTGATGTCGTCTTCGAGCTTGGTGATCCTTTCTCGGCTGGAGCTTGAGGTGATCTGTGAACCTCGAGCGCTGGCCGAGTCGCTTGGTCCAATTGCTGATTCCTCCGTCAATTGGATGGATCGCTCGAAGTCCCTCACATTCCGTCTCCTCCTCCGGCGTATCTTGTCCTCCAGCTTCTGCTCCTCCTTGAGCTGTTTGATCCGCCGCATACGATCTTCAATCGACATGGCATCGGTCTGACTACTCTTCTCGATACCGAACTGCCGTTCCAGCTCCTCGAGACGTAGAAGCTGCGCATCAGCAGTGGCAACGGCGGCTTCTTGTGCGAGAGAAGCAGTTGCTGGGAGTTGTTGAGCAGTCGCCGGAGTAGTAGTTGCCATACTCATAGGCGTAATCGCCTGCAGAGAATGGCTTGTCATGATGCTGGCGGGAAGGGAAGAATATCGACGATCAGTCGCCACGACTGGTCGTCCTTGTTGACGCGTCGTCACTTACCCGTCGATGAGCGGCCGCGCTCGATGACAAGGCGCAAAGCTACCAAGTGTGGCAGCACGAACTTTTTGAGTAGAAAACGAGAACGAAAGCTGCTGTCTGTGATTCTGTGGTGTGTGTCTGTTACAAGTGGTGGTAGCTGTCAAGTTCTTTCCTCCTCAGTAGACCGTGAGATCCTCGCCCCGATCTCTTGTTCCCGAACAAATATCGCCCTCATGACCCTCACGACTCAGCCCGTCCCGGACCCCGTCAGTCCCGTAGCAACCTCCGACCCAGCTCCGTCACAAGGAGGGACAATCTGGTTATGATCTGGGAATGTATCGTACCTGGAGCATATCGATGCTGACTCTATACATCTGGCAATTTTTGGAGCTCAACGGACGCAGAATATTCCGTAGAGCTCTGCTGTGTAGGTTCGAAGAGCTGCGATTATGCGTTATGGCCTGGGTGGTGCTGACAAGAAGAGAGGGTGCGATGTTGTTCGCCGGTTTATGGAGACGACGGCGAAGAACTTTCGCTGCCTTGTCCGTTCCTCCATCCCTCGCTCACCACCCACCCACCAATCACCACAGAGTCGCCCAGAGAGATCAACAACTCCAGGACAAAAGCGCTGTACCTCGAGACTACTTATTTTTTCGTGCCCTCTGACACCCTTCGCAGATACTCTTGATCGAACAGCGGGGCAGATCGTCTTCTCGCGCCAGTTCACTCCAGTTTGGACTGACAACTTTTACCCACTGAGATCCTGCGTTTGCAAGTAGGGCGAACCTCCGCTAGTTTTAAGGCATCATCGAGACCCTCCAGGGATCACCCTCTAGTTTCCCATAATGCCCGTCAATTTACCCTTCACCACCCGCTTGAGAAGATCCCTGATCATCCGCTATCTGAGCGTGATCTCCCCTCAGCATGGCTGCTTCCCCGCTTGCTCACCAATGAAGTTCCCTGCTTCCCCGCTAATCCATCCCACAATGCCCCTTTCAAAGCCCCATAAGGCCCGTCAAACATATGTGACTGGGAACGTAGATTTCTGGGATCGCCCCAAAGAAAGCGTACTGTCGGTCCGACAACTTGCGAACCGGCAAACCGGACTTTTCAAAGCCGCACCTTTGTTTCTTTTCCTTCTTCGTGTGCAGCCTCTCCACGATCCACGATGATGTCGAAAGCCTTGCTCGCCGTCAATGTTCAAGAGTCTTATGGTTGTCAGGCAGCTCCACCTTCCCTTGTCGACTAATATAGTCTTTTTCCTTACGATGGCTTGTTCAGTGCAAAAGATATTTCGTTTTGCGGGAAACGACGGGAAACGTTTCAGATGCATAGCGGGGAAGCCGAGGTCACTGACGGCTGATGTTGGTAACGCAGGGGGTGATGTCCGACTCCGTTTGACGGGCGAAAGCATGCTCAATAGCGAGGAAGCCCTGACTCTTAGCGGGCGATCACGCATCCTTAGCGGATGATCAGGGGTGGGTAGGGTACATTACGAGATCTTTAAAGGGGAATGTCAAGGAAAGAGACGGATGATGAGGGTCTCAACTTAGCGGTCATTGTCAGGTCCTGGCGGACGTTCACGAAATCGTAGCGGAGGTTCGCCGGTTTAGCCCTGCGTTTACCCCCTAGACGAAATTCCTTCCAAGTTGGACAACTTGGTCCACGACTCGATTTGCAGCTCGAAAAGACCTTCTGCGTCAAGAGCAAAAACGAAGGAGCACAGCCAATCCATTTGTTTGGGTTGTTGTTTCCTGTGATAAGCTGAAAAGTTGCACCTTGAAGGTGAGGTTGGATCTTGGGTTGCCTTCAGGTCGGTTGCACTTGCCAGCAAGACGGACGTTCGCTCTCACATCCATACCAGCCACTGTGTGCTTTCGAATCAGAACCTCGTAGCAGTTGTAGAGCTTGAAGATGGGACTTTCAAGCACGAAGGCCCGTGTGCAAAAAGTACTCAGAAGATTCACGGCGGGACCATAAGAAGGGTCCTGCTGATCCATTTCTGTTGCCTTCCTGCGCAAGAAGGCATCCGACCAAATTTACAGATTTCGAAACAAAACACCACGGAGGGAAACCCGCTTAGAGGACCGATCGGATGAAAGGTAGAGAAGAAGTTCTCCGGACCCTTCCCCCTCCCTCGTCTCAAGCATGTCGTCCAAGCTTGTCCAAGCTGGCAATTCCACTCTCGTACCACTCCGCCCTGCTGACCCAGAACGACTCCTTATCCTTCATAATATCCGCCAACACCGCCCCACCCAAGAACACCATATGCTTACGACGCGGCGGGTCCTCGATCTTAATCTTGAACGCCTTTAACCGGCTCCCATCCCCTCCCAGCACCCGAGTCAGGTAGAGCTGCTTGACTTCCTTCTCCAGACGGGAAGGTAGGCCAGGGTACATGCTCGACCCACCGGAGAGGACGATGTGCTTGTAGAGTTCCGAACGGGTGTCGACAGCGGCGGCTTGGATGGTGTTGAAGAGCATTTCGGCTGCTCCTGGTTGTTCGACGTCGACGAGGTGAGGTTGGAACATGCATTCGGGAGCCTCGAAGCGTTCAGAGCCGACCTTGATCGTTCGTCCATCGGGCAGCTGGAATGGGTCAGGCATAGGTCAGCGATGAGCGCCAGCATGAGAGTTTGTCGATAATAAAGAAGATAAACTACTCACAGTGTAGCTCTCGACCAAAGTCGTGGTCTCCTCTGCCAACCGCTTGTCAAGAGCAAGATCATAGCTGACATAGCACAACTTCTCCTTCATCTCCCGCACCGTCTCGAAGTCGGCTGTCCTGTTGAAAGCGTAGCCACGGAGGAGGAGGAGCTTGATCAGGTAGCGCGTCACGTCCCTTCCGGCGACGTCCAGACGCCGAGTGAGATGAGGTAGGGCGAAGCCTTCGTAGACGGGGACGATGTGCGTCACACCGTCACCAGAGTCAACGACGACACCTGTTTGGAGACCTGGGAAAGGGTAGGATGACGCGCGCAGCTTCTGATTGAGTCTTTTTGACTTTGGTATGCACAGTGAAGCAGCGTAAAGAACTTACCTTGGGCATAGAGCGTGAGCACGGCCTGAATGGCAACGTAGACACCGTCGAATCCATACTCTTCGAACATAATCTGTACAGATACGTTGCGGGGTTGCATTGGAGTATGACGAGGTCAGCCTGGCCGCGCTCAAATCATCTTGTTGAGGTTTGGCTGCTTCCACTCACCTGGCACATCTCTTCGCGGTTCTTTTTGGGGTTCATGGGAGGCTCTGTCAATAGAATCTTGCGACCTTGTGGGTCGATGCGGAGCTTCTCGTCAAAGGTGTAGTTCCAGACTGGGAATGCGACGGAGAGTATATCGTTTTGAGTAGGAGCTTGAGAGCATTATTTTGTTGTGAAGCATTTGCTCACCATGGCGCATGTCTCCAAAGTCCTTGACGATACCGTGCTCCATGGGCTGGGTGACCTGGAGGTAGTTTCGGTGTTCGGCGGCCTCAGTGCCGACCATGATGTCCTTGATCTGGCCTGCTGCTGCATCGCGCTCCTCTACTCGAAGGATGGGTCGGCCGACGATGGAGGGGAATACGTGTTCGGGGAAGTTGGAGCCTGTAGAAAGCGCATGTAGTCAGGCGTCAGTCGCTCAGAGCTGAATGCGCAGTGGCCGCCGCCATGACTGGAGAAAGTGACATACCAGCATAGCCGACCTTGACGAACTGTGACAGCCAGAAACGAGCATATGGCAGGGATGGGGAAGAAGGCCGAGAGCATGGGATGGTTCAGCATGGGCTATGACATGGACCAAGCTCAGGAGTATTGGGATGCTGTAACTCACACCAGTGCCGTTATCGACGACGACGGGTCTGCTGTCAGCCATAGTGAGTTGCTTTGAGTGCTGTCGGGGGAGGTCGGGGCTGCAGTGCTGGGTGGGGCGAGTTGGATGTCGTCTTCCAGTCGCTTGTCCTCATCCGGGCGTCTGTGCGATGCGGTGAATGCGGGTGGTTGATAGTCTCGCTGAGCCCGCCTGCGGGTCAGCGACGTCCCCACAGGACGGTCTCGTGACAAACTGGGGGTCTCACGTATGGGAACCAACGACGAAATTCAGTATTTCCAGCACCTCGCTCACCAAACCAGGTCGAAATCGTCAGCGCAACGCGCCAGACGCTTCTAGTAGGCCCCAAGAGTCAGCCTGAGAGAGCTGACTGATTTCTGAGCTCTTGTGTGGTCTGGGTGCGGTGAAATGTCGTCTTTGGCCGATCCTAGAATCGCGAGTTACAGTGAGGATTTTGGGAATTTCGTGGGGTGTCTAGGATCCACCACTACGACACAACAACGCGTTCTGAGCATCTAAAAATACATATGGGAGGAGAACCTGCGTATCTGAAGCCATTGCAGCTTTGTTGAGGTTCTCAAGTGCTGTGAGTGTTGAATGGCACACCCTGGAAGTTGACCAAAATCGAGCTTTCCGTCGGTCGTTCCCACTGTCAGACTCCAAGTTTGTCACGAGACCGCGCGCGCCCACGCACGCTTTCTCCGAGACTAGGTGGTTGATCGCCTCGCCTGGAATGATCATCCACTCACACTCACTCATCCTCAGGACTACCATAGCACAGACAGCAAGCGAAGGGCGGCTTCTATAGGAGGCATACCGCAAGCTCAAAGGAAGAGCGCTGAGTAGAGGGGAAAGTCATGGTCTGCGCAAAATGCTCCAAGACGCTCAACAAGTCGGTAGCGGCCCCAGATCCATTTGTAAGTCTACCCATCTGCATTTATCTCCGATCATTCATGCTCACGCCTCTTCCTTTTCCTAGAGGAATCGAAATGCTTCGGGCATGCTGGTCAGCTCAGCTTCAGGCTCAACTTCACGCTCGTCAATAGCGGGTAAGTCAGCGGGAGCATCCTCGGCGGCGTCATCTGTTCAGCAGACGGCATCAGGTCCATCGAGGAAGATCGGAGAAAACAAGTTGCTCAGTGGCAAAAATCGGTGAGTAATGTCACATACTCCTTCTCTTCCAACATCATTTACGAAGGTGAATGCTGAACGTATTCACGCTCTGTCTCCTCTCAGATTCAATCCGCTGGGGAGTCAATGTACAGTCTGCAAACAACGGGTGACGCAAGATCGAGCAAAGTATTGTCAGAGTGAGTAATTCTTGACTCTGCGACCGTATCCTCAAGTGCTGATCACCCATTCATCTTTCGCTCTCCTATCTGCCCTCGCTCACGTCTCGAGCAGACTGTGCATATAAGCGTGGATGTTGTGCGATATGCGGCGTCAAGATCCTCGATACGAAGATGTACAAGCAGTCGAGCTGATGTTCTTGCAAGACTCAAATTCCATCACCACCGCACGCAAAGTCAACCATCTCTCATCGTCTCATCCTTGTAATCATAGCCACTCCTGCATATCCCTGCTTCATCTGCCCCATGCCAGCCTGTCTGCCCGGAAGTCTCGAAAGATGGCAATCGCTGATGGATTTTGTTCCTTCCCCTCGGTGAAAGATGACGGCGTTGATAATCGGATAATTCTAATTTTCGACCCGGGGCGAATTGTCAAAAGCTTCGCCCCCATTACAAATTTGTATGCTGAGCAATTTATCATTACAAATTTCTTCCCAGCTCAACAAGGCAAAGAGCTCTCACGCAAACTTCTTTCTCTCAATAATGCACATAACAGATGTAGTTCATACATTGATGGTGAACGAGAACATACCTCAGCTACCATCATGCAAAATTTGGTATCATTTCAAGTCTTTTGAAAGGTAGTCACTCGAGGGAGAACGGTGAATGGGGCGAATTTAGCTGATTTCGCCCCGGGTCGAAAATTAGAATCGCCCTTGATAATCGGGCGCAGCAAGAAGAACACCTTCGAAAGCAACAGACTGAAAGCGAGGTGAGAGCAGACCACCATCATCTCCCACTCATTCATATAGCATCGACCGACCTCATATAGACAACATGGCTCCCAAAGGTGAGAGGGCAAGCATATGTTCTCTCTCATCATGCCAGGACCCCCACTGACTCCCATCGACGTCTCTGCCAACCTCAGGAAACGCTAAGGCAGTCGCTGGCCGAGCACGCAAGGAAGAAACCGCTAACAGCAAGAAGGCCGCAGAGGAGGCTAAGAAGGCGGCCGAAGAAGCGGCCCAGTGGGAGAAGGGAGGAAAGGGCAAGTCAGCCGCTGATGCCAAGTGAGTCCTTCCCGTCCCTATCCTCCTATTCGAGCTCTCTCTCTGATTTTCGTGCGGTCCTTTGCCTCTTTTTGCAGGGCGGAAAAGGCAGCCGAGCAAGCTAAGAAGAAGGCCGAGCTTGAACGACTGAAGCGTGAGGACGAAGAAGCGCTCCCCTCAGGTCCCTCCGAGGGCAAACAAAAGCTCTCAGCCCAAGCAGCCAAGCGCGACGCCAAAGCCCAATCCAAGACCACCAAGCAAACTACACAGGCATCATCATCAGCTACTGCTGGAGGCATCGACTCAGCTCTTGAGAGCTTCTCGGCGGATAACATTGATGATGCGCTCGATGCGCTCACGCTCGTTACCGAGAAGACGGACGCGGCTTCGAGGGGTTCTAAGGCTGCCGATATCGAGCGACACCCGGAGCGGAGATTCAAGGCGGCCTTTGAGGCCTTCAAGGAGAGACGTATCCCTGAGATGCGCAAGGAGGTGAGTAATCTCCCTGATCAAGATTGGAGAAAGTTTCGGGAAGCGCACAGTGCGTGCTCGTTCCGCTGATTCTGCTTCACCTCCTTCACCTCTCTCCAGAACCCTGGTCTCCGTCTGCAACAAGTCCAAGAACTGGCCTATAAGGAGTTCCAGGTCCGTACCATTCTCATCCTACATGAGCGCTTCTACAACCACTCAAAGCTGACCTTACTGATCTGACGCACTCTCCTTCACTTTTCCCCTTCCACGGCGAAAACAGAAATCCGAAGAGAACCCCTTCAACCAGGTTCACCTCAACTACGACGCCGACAAGGGCGCCCGAATGGCTGCGCTCGACTCTGTGCGGAGTGGCAAGGAGTCTCGATTGCGCGATGCCTGATGTTCGAGACACGTCTTTCTCGTTTCTCTCCGATCATTCTGCTTCTTCTTTTCGCCTGTTCGACATGCCAGTTGGACAGCACTTGCCGGTCGTCTCTTCTCGCTTTTGATGCAGTCTGCGTAGTAGCTCCACCATCGCTGTAGAAGACGTCCCTTCCTTCATTGTCGAAATCGCCAGTCCAGCCATTTCTTTGCACACCGATCTTTGGCACCGTCAGGTGGCATACTTCCTGTCTCCCACCTTGGCCTGATCTTTCGGAGCCAATGAATCGTCAGTACCCTTCACACGCTCTCGTTCACAATCAGCGATAGGCGACAAGGCACGGAAAGTGCGCTTTCGATACTCAGAAAGTCAGCAGGGGCATCAAGGCTCGGATGCAAAGATAGAGCAGGCCGCATGTCATTCACAAGCCAAGGGCCAAGAAGATTTGAGAGTGTAAACCACATAGAACCGTAAACAAGGAAGGACGACAAGAAGGGTGAGGTGACTGGACTGGTAAAGAAGACCTAAAAGCTGCAGGTGATTCGTGACGGAGAGCAAACCTAGAGAGAGGGGACCGGGGCAGGAAGTGGTTATGGCAGGAAGAAGAACCGGGGGATCTTGGCCCGTGAAAGAAGGACCAGGGACCGTAGCTAGTGTAGAGAGGTGTTTGATCCCAGTAGGCTGCAGACCAAAGACTTTGGAAAGGGAGGCCGGAGAGAGCGAGAACGGCTTGAGACCGAACCGGAAGGTAGGTTGACGAACGCTAGAAACACATTATGGAGACGGTGCTTTGGGGTCGGGGCTGGGGGTCGAGGCGGTGGAAGAATCCGAAGAGAGAGAGAAGAAATAGCAGGCAGAGGGGTGACCAGTTGACCGAGATCGAGTCGCCACGCCAAGGTTGAGTAAAGTCGAAAAGAGAAAAGCGAATGGCAGGGCGGGTAAACTTCTTGAAGGCAGCTCGTATCGTGTATGTGTGTGCTTGCTTCGTTTGCTGTGCCTTGCCTTGCCTCGAAGCTGCGGAAACCTCATTGAGGTTCATCGCCATTCATCGCATGCGGGACCGAGTACGACTTCGTCATCTTGGGCCTGAATCCCAAGCTCGCGCGCCATACATCATTGTTTGACCACGAGCGCGAACTCCCCCCACTGGACCGGAACTGACGACGCAAAGTCGCACCCCGACTGATGCTTGGGCTCGCACTCTCCACCTGCCCTGTACGTGAGCGCGCGCGCGAGCCGTAGCCGGAGCTGGTGGATGAGGCTGGCACGACGGTCGGCAAGCCGTCAACGGTATCCACGCTGTAATCGTCGTAGATGACCTTGAGGTTCGTAGCAAACGGCCACTCCTGTCCCGTCGGCTTCACGAAGGAAGTAACGATCGTCCCACCAGGCATCACGTTCGGGATGGTCTCGAATTGGCCAGCTTTGCCGGGAGCGAGACGGATGTTTGGCAGGCTGAAAACGGCACGCAAGATGGCGGGCAAGGCGATCATTGCCATCTGGGCTCCGAGACACTCGTGCATCCCTGCGCCGAAATTGAGGGATTTGGCCGATCGAGGTCGCTCGGGATTGATCTCCAAGGGGTTCTCGAAGATCTCGGGATCGAGGTTGGCATTCTTCTGAGAGGCCATGATGCCGTCTCCCTGGTTGAACGTTTTCAGAGTGTCTCCGTCCTGGATCTGGACATGGTCGACAAGGACGGTACGAGGGATAACCGGCGCCATGCTAAAGAGTGAAAGAGGATCAGCAACTTCCTCATCTTCTCGAAAGAAACCAGCACAGACATCTCTACTCACCCGTTAAGTCGAAGAGCCTCGTTGACATACCTCGAAGCAGGGCTGTAGCCTCGTCGTCCCTCCTTCACAAAGCTCGATGATCCGCTCCTTGTGCAGCACGTTCTCCTCCCGCAGGTAGAACTCGACCAAAAGCGAAGCCGAGTGCGAGATCGTAGGAACCGAGCTCACACACAGGCCATGCACGTACGAAAATGCATCATCAGGCTTGCATCCGCTCTCGTACAGCTTGCGATACATCTCCTCGCACTCCGGGCTGGGTCGAATGTCATCGGCGATGCTACCGATAATGTCGGACATCTTCGCCAGGCTGTTCGTCAGGAACTTGGTGCCAGAGTTGGCGAAGCTGTTGTATCGCATCTGGATTTGTCCATTGATGAGCTTGCCGGTCAAGGCTGAAGCCTCGCGTGCCTCCCATGTTGCTGCGCCGGAGAACGAGTATGAAACGTCGAAGATCAGGGCGAACTGTGCTTGCAACTGCATGGTGAGCTGTCGAGGGAGAAATGCATAGTCGCAGGTCAGTACACAATTCAAAGCGGCCCTGATCGTCAATTCTTGATATTGCTCACCTCTTGAACCGAGAATCCGACATGCTCCCCTGGCTCTCGAAGGATGAGGCCGAATCGCTGTGCCGCATAGAGCATAGGGACAACATTGCACACCTCCTGCACAACATCCACAATACGATTGCCGTTCGTATAAGGCAGACTCCTCGACTTCAGAAGCTCAGCCGACTTCTGCGAGAAGAACCTGTCGAACGTGCGTTGCCAGTTCGTAGGAAAGGCAAGTTCGGTGAGGAATTCTCGATTCCTGCGATGCTCCGACAGGTTGTCCATGCCCATCACGTAGTTCTTGCCCTGCGCGACGATCTCGATAGCGGCCTTGTATGGAACGCCGAACCGACGCGAGTTGGTGATGACTTCTCGCGTAGCTTCGTACGAGTTCACACCGTGCCAGTTCTGAATCTGACCCTCGGGCTCGTCGGTGTCGTACTGGTCCAGAATACCCTTCTCCGTCAAGATCTTCTCGATCTTGCGCGGGGTGACGAAGGGGAACAAGGCGAAAGTGGAGTTGTACTTGAAAATGTTAGGCAAGGTGTTGAAGAAGAGCTTGCTGATGATGCCCTTGAAGGCACCAGGCTGACTCGACTGGCCATAGACGTGTCCCCAGCTTGTGCATTTGGCAGGGGTCATGTCGATCGTGAGGAAACGGTCGCCACGGACGAGAGCAGTAGCATCGCTCAGGATGGCACGCGAGGTAGTGTACCCGGGACAGAGGCTGAATGGGAAGATTGGTTACAAGGGTTAGAGACCCGAATCGTGAAAAGACTAGACGGCTTGACGGGGCAGACTCACCCAGCACCAGGTCCGGGCTTCTTGGTCTCTTCGGCCATAAGACCTGGGAAGAGCTCGAGATTGTCGACGTGCGAGTACAGCATCTCAGCAGCAGCGCTAATCTCCGGATCGCTGTTCCACTCCGAAAAGCTTGAGTACGTCTTCAGACCGAGGAAAACGCGGAACTCGCTGTGAGAGAGAGTGGCAAAACCCTGACGTGTCAGCCAACAGAAAGTCCCTTCAACTTTGAGCTACGAAAGAAGCTTGACTCACTTGAGAGAGCAAAGACCCCACTTGTTACGAGCAGTCTCTTGACCCATGATGTCGATGATCCGCATCAAGCAGGGTTGTTGCGCGCTCCGAGGGCACCGGCAACCTCCTTCGTTGCCGCGATAATGGTGCTAGCCAAGTCCCAGTCGTTGAACTTGCCAGTGGAAGCATCACGCTTCCAGCCGTGAATAGACCATTGGTCAGGACGCTTCATATCCCCGAGGCGACTCTGCAGCTTGCGTGCGCCTGGGAGGATGGAAAGAGAAGGGGGATTTTAATGTCAGTTTCACAAAGCTGCGAAATGCTGTTTGAGAAAAATCCTGTGATTCGAGACGTACCTGCAGCAAATTCTTGCGGTGTAAGGTCTTCAGGGCGGGTATGGGGCCAGATCTCCTCAGAAGTTTCGTTGAGCCACTGTTCATCCGCAGCACTGATCCCTGCATGCCACCTGTAGAGAATGGAGAATTCGGCACTGACGTGGTTACCCGCGCCGCGAGGGACCTTGGGACCTGCGTTGTGGAATTCCTTCATGGGGTCAAGGAACCAGTCGCTTGTAGTCTGGTTGAGAATGGCGGGTATGTAGTCCCGGAGGATACAGGCTACGAAGAAGCCGCAGTTGACAACTCGACTCCGACCGTAGATCTCCTCGTCTTGATCCTTCAAAAATTTATGCACGAGCTCATCGACGGCCTCTTCCACTGTAGGAATGGGCGTGGCGAGTTGCTCAGGAGTGGCGGAAGCATCCTGCTGTGCAACGATGAGACGCTCTATCTGAGACTCGGCTTTTTGCCTGAGGACGGGGTCGAAACGGAGCTCGTCCTCGCTGCGGTAGCTGCCATGCTCGTTGATAGCGCGAATACGATGAGCGACGTAGTTGTGATGCCGTGAGAAGAGGATGACAAGGGCGGCAGTGGCAGGAGGCATCACCGCGATTCGGCTGTCGGCGAAGGTGTCGGCATGGAGGAGACCATCGGTCCCCTTGCGGACACGCTGGTTCTCCTCTGCTGTCTTGCCGTAGATGACCTGGAGGTCGAGATAGGACGAATGTTGGTTGATCTCGGGCTGGTCTCCCTTGGTGGAGAAGAGGTCGTGGGTGATCATATTTGCCATGGAGAACAACAGAGAACCTAATCACCGTGCGTTTGTTAGAGAAGAAATCGATCAGTCTTCTTCAAGTGGGAAGAGGCAAAAGGGGCAACGCTACTCACTGATTCCGCCAGGGTGAGGCTTGAACTCTGAGCGTCGCATGAGTAAGTCGAAGGTGAGGCCTGTGTCAGGACGTGCGCCGGAGGCCGGAGTCATTGCGCTCACGCTACGAGCGTACGCGGTGAAGCCGGCACCGAGTGATGGGTGCGCGCATGAGTTGCCGGAGCCGTCGACCGTGCGATACTTATAGGCAGGACTCAGGGTGGCGCGAGGAGGGTGATCAAGGTCGTTGTAGAGAACATTGATCAGAGAATTTGTGATGTAGTCTGCCATATGGGAGTCTGGTTCTTGTAGGGCGAGGGCGGTCACGACCTTCTCGAGCAACATGTTCTTGCGATCGTCTTGAAGTTCACCCATGAATTGTCCTATGCCGGTTTCGACGATGGCCTCCAGTGCTGCGAGGTCCTCCTTGGAATGTGAGAGACGGTTGAAGGGGGCTTGTACGGCGCGGATGACCTTGCCGAGTAGACTGGCTTTCGGGTTCGATGCAGCGGGAGGGAGGTTGGGAAGACCATGATAATATTCAGCATCTGTGAGGCCGTCTGATCGGGAACGTTTTGCATGCTGATTGTCGCTAAGGTTGGCAAGTGCGGTGAGAGCTGAGAAATTCCTCATCTTGACTGATGCCGAGTTTCGCAATCCGGGACGTATGTGAGTGATCCCGAGCGGTTTCGGTGTGAGTGATTGCTGTTTCCTGTGATAAGGGGGACGCATCCGAAATCAAGAGGAGAAACCGCCATGATGTGAAGCGTGAAGTAGGAGGGTAGTGGTGGAAAAGACGGAAGCGAAGGGAAGAGAAGGAGTCAGCCACTTGATACGCTGATACCGTGGGGTTGAGAAGGGTCAAGGTAAGAACATACCCGAATTGATGGAGGAAGCTAGATGGTAAGGGAGGATAAGAGGCAGACACAGAGGAAGCTGAGCGCTGAGCCTGGGACACGGAGGGAAGATGTCAGAGAGCAGTTGGCTAAAGGGGGGAGAAAAAGTGTTTAGCGGGCGACGACGGACGCAAGGCATAAAGGTGATGGAAGAGGCTGGCTTTATATGCGTTTCCTGAATGCCGCCCTTGTACGTAGTTCTCCTCCTCTTTCCACCGCAAGCATCTCTGCAGCCATCTATCCTCGACCAACTTTGCCTCGCCTTGCCTTGTTCTGTCCGCTGTCCCGTCCTTGTTTCTCTCCCTCTCAACTTTTTTCAGGCGCTCGGGATCGCCGCTGTTCTCTGTGGCGGACGGGACCCATCCGTCCGGGGTCCCGCGCTTTGGACGAGCGACCAGCACATGGACGCATGGACCCACACAAAAAAGAAGCTTTTTCTTTGGTCTGTGCCTGCATGTCCTGGGGCTGCAAGATGGCTTGAGTACCGGAAAATCTCTGCATCAACAGGACCCAAGAACTCGCAGCACCACTACCCCAGTGCACAGCAGACTATGTATGTACTATGTATGTACTCTTCCTCCTCCTCACCTCCTCCTGCCTCCTGCCCTCTTATTGTGTGTCATCCAGCGCTTTCATGCAGAAGCAACAAAAGTCGTCTGTGCGCCGTGCCGGAGCAGTCGTGGATAAATACGTGCGTGCGATGAAGACGATGTTGCAGCGACTATATCCCGGCTCGACTTCTGTAATGTGCACCACTGACCAACCTCTCGCCCGCCTCACAATTCCTGCTCCCATGCCCTGCGCGTTGGTCAGACGCCAGAGCCCTTGCTAGTTGCTGGTCACGGACCACGGCGGTCATCTTGTAGCAGTGGCGGGAACGGGAGCAAGTAGACCTTTGAAACAGCGGCGAGGGTCCATTCTTGCCTATGCTGGCCAGGAGCGGGTAAAAGACGGGATGGTCAACTTCAACAGCATCTTTGGATTGCTCTAAGACCAAGCAGAATGAGGTGCATTGAATGGGTTTCAAGTCCCGATCGGCGAACCTTGTTGTCCACCTCTCCCGCTTCCAAACAGAGAGTTGAAGCGTTGAAGCTGGGCACGGCCACACGGGACCATGGACAGCATGGACGTGTGCGGAAAAAGTCAATGGCTACCTCGTCGATCGGACATTTGGGACAGACGGATGCAGGATGACTTGTCGCCGGAGTCCGGTGGTCTTGACTCTTCACGTGTTGACGCTTGACGTGGAGAGGCTTGACGTTTTGACACGATCCCGCTGATGCGCTGCTGTCGATATGTATGCCCCATGGGCACTGGAGAGTGGAGAGACAGCGGGATGGGTTCCGGCCCCGCTGTGTGAGATATGAGTGTGACTGAGGTTAGTGATGAGGCGTATGGGGTCAAATGAGACGATGATCTCCATTCTCCAGTTGAGATGAGATAAAAATCCTAATCTTTCCCGCATTGGGTAGGTCTCCCGCGGGCCCGTCAGCTACCTTGCCAGGAGAGAGTGACCTGGATCATGGATGTTGGTTTGTCGTTACACGACTCTCTCCGAAGAAGTGCGGAAGTGGCCGCATTGCTCGGTCACTCGGCATTGGCGATAAGAAGCTTGGTGAGGTGATGATGCCTTCCCATGGACGAACTTAGTGTGAAGAGAGTGAAGAGAGGGAGCGAACGATGCCGAGCTGGAAACATTATCTTGCCGACACGATCATGTTCATCACACACCCGTTTCGCAGCGACCTTGAATGCTCTCCCAATGTCCCAAGCCCCAGACGCATTTCACTTGACTACTGGGCTCGGGAATCTGCCTTCGACCCATCCGACACCGAACTGTGTCGGTCAGCCGGCGGACCGCGGCGATACCCGGAGGGCTCACCTTCTTTCCTCCCACACACGGCAGAGCTCAGACGTTCCCACTCCAACCCGGGGTCGACTGAGTCCTTTTGCGGGGGAATGCCAACGTCATCGCGACCGTTCCTTCATTTCGAAGAGCTTGCCCATCCAGCATCCCCATAGCGGACTGGTCAAGAAGAACATATCCGTGCTCTACGCTTCACCGTCCCCTTCAACAGCATGCCACACCCCTGTTCAGATGAAATGATCAGGGAGGAGCCCCACCGCACCCAACCCATCGTCATCCTCCGCCATTCGCTCACCGTTCCCTCCCGCTTCGCCCGTATAGTTTGTCAACTCCGTACTCTCCAAAAACAGCTCATCCTTCAGCGACATCGTCCACCGATCGATCCGGACAACGATCATTCGCAAGATCTTCGCCGTACTGGAAGAGAAACGATTCTTGGGGTCAGTTCAATGGCCGAAGATAGACTGGTGCAGCAACCCAAGCAAAGTAAACTACTCACGCTAATCCGAAGGAGAACCATTTGTACGCTCCTCGCACAGCTCCTTGCTGCAATGTTGGCGTCAAAGGCGGGCCGCCTCGTGATGCGAGCCAGAGGCCCACCTGCAATGGCGGGCCAACCAACAACAACACCAAGATTGATAACACCGGGAAAATGACATCCCTCGTCGTACGCCATGGCTGCACGTTCCGGCCAACGCCATCTCGAACAGTCTGGAAGAAGGGAAACGATACGGTAATCAGCCTCCAAGGTACTATGTCCGCGTTTGACGTCTCAGGAGCACTCGCCTGTTCGATCGCAGCCGTAAAGAATTGGGCCCAAGAATCGTTTTGGAGCGCAAGCAGACGCACGAAAAGAACCTGCTCCATGAGACCCATCGCCCACGTCTGGAAGACCGGGACGGGCTTAGAGAGCTGGCTCACATCCAGCCATGGCTCCACCAAGTCTGTTGTACATCAATTTGGGCCAAACTCGATCAGCAATCAGTCGAAGTAGCATCGTTAGAGTTCGCCTTGAACACTCACATACACGAGTCGTCATCCCAATCAGGAAAGGAATGACAACTCCAATAGTGACACCAAAGTAGAGCAGCACAGCAGCGTGTCGACAGACTCCGCGCAGAGTATAACTCCACTCCGCTGGTCCATGAACGCCCTGAGCAGCCTGCTCACGCCGACGGAGCCTTCGGCGGTGGTGGTACCAGATCCGATAACTTGCTGCAGCTGGGATGGCTAGTACGGGACACCCGATGGACCAGACGTAGAAGTCATGCTGAACAGTGTCGGTGAACAGCTTCAACAGTGCGCGGCCGACCAGCACTAAGAGAGAGACGATGCAGTTCAGAGGCAAGGGGGTCAATACTGCTGCAAGCGAGAGAAGCCCCGAGCAGAAGCTACACTCACAAGGCCCTCCAATTGAGATCTGAACAGCCACCGAGATGCTGAGCCACAGGAGGAAGAAGAGCGCATAAATTCGCAGGCGGAAGCGAGGAGGCTGCACGATCGATCCAGAGGTCGAGCTTCAGCAACAGCTACCTTTTGCACAAGAGCATCCCTTAACCACTGCACTCACCAGATACACCACCTCATACTTGGGCTTGTTAGTCATATTCGCAACGACAACATCCTGTTGTTGCAACCAACGATCGTTGTCGTCGTCTACAGGAACTCCCTCTCGATCGACCATGATGAACACACGACTATCTGGCGCAGGACTGTCATCAGCAGGAACATGCGCAAAGGCGCCGTCCAGGGTAAAAGTCCACCCTTCGCCCTCCAACGCGACACCTTCGGACACAGGACGCGCCTGCTGAACAGCCCTCAAACGGCCATCATCCGCTTTCCTCGGTCCTCTGCGCTGAAACCAGGCGGTCCAGGTGTCATATTCGACATATCCCTGTTCGAACGGCGCGTCTTTGCCAAGCAAGAAATTGCTAAGCCGGAGCAATTGGGCGACCCGAGCCCACCATTTCCGCGAAAGCTTGCGGACGAGGCTGCCTGGCCTGAGTATCCGGATGCAGAAGGGCATACCGTAGTACAGCATCAGCAAATCGAAGGGGACCGCAGAGAGACTGTGGAAGGGCCGCCATCGCAGAGGTAGGACTCCCACCCAGAAGTGTCGGATGAACCAGAGATTGAGACCTACGCAGGCAATCAAGAGCCATGCGTACATGACCGCGGAAGAGAATATCTTCTCTACTCAGGGATTGGGAGAGGAGGGTGGTCAGCGGAGATGCTCGAGAACTCGTACATCGACTGCACAAGACACAAGATTGGACACTCACTGAGCTGTAGTGCCGTTCTTCTCTCCAAAATCTCGCGAACCGGAGAGAACGTCGGATCATTAGGGTCCCGAATCCAGGACAAAGCTCCCTTCCGAAGCAAATGCCGCGTAGCCCCAACCCACTGCGCAAATCCGAACATATATAGCGTCCCACCAACCCATCGTACGAAAAAGAATGTGAGAGGATGCCCCAGCGCCTCTTGTAGACGTGTCCCGAAAGTGACAGACTCGATCAAAGGACTCAAGCACAAGTCCAGCACCAATCCACACCCGATGGGAAAGATCAGAAGCTCGATGATCATGAAGAACAAGACCTTGACGATGAACCGCTGCATATCAACGAATTGTCGAAGCCATTGCAGTTGTTGCGAATGCTGGAAGACGCCGAAGTAGGCGTCGAGCATGAGAGCGCCGAGCCAGTAGCTGTGTCCTAGCATCACGCAGAGAACACGGTCGCTGACAGAGGTGCCGTGAGTCTTGGCAATCAGGTACAGGCCGAAGTCGTATATTCTGTCCCGACCCTGATCGAGGAGTGAGAGCGCCTTGTCCGTGTCGAGCAAGGCAATCCAGGACTGAGCGTTCTGCACCGGGACTGTCGTATTAGCTGCTGCAGTAGCCGTAGCATTGAGTGCTTCTCCTACACTTGTGGGTTTCGACAGTAGGTCCGCTGCCATGTTGCTGAACGGCAAGTACGCCAGAGCTGACAAGACCGGCCGTAGAATGTAGCGGTCGAACCAGTCGATCAAGGTGTCGAATGTCGGGTCTGTGACCATCCGCACAAGCTTGATTGGGTACGTGGCTAAGTGCAGTAAGGTAGTTCCGAAACCGAAAGTCCGACCGGCCACCTGGAGTCATGGAACGCAAGAAATGAGCATTCCGTTCCAGACATCTTAGCAGTTTTGAACTTACATATGGCACCGCAACGAAGAGCATCAGGGCAAAACTGCAGGCGGGAGAGATCGTCAGAGACCGGTTTTCGTGGATCCATAGGCAGCGCTTTCAGCTCTCACCTGCAAAGAACCACCATCAGAGCTGCATTCTGGAGCAGACCGATCATCGGCCCACGCATCCCGATTGCTGTTCAAGGAAAGATTTTGGTGTCTCAGAGGGGAAGAAAGCGATCAAAAAAGCGCGAGAAGAAGAGGATTACTCACCTTCCAGCATGCCATCAAGCTCCTCGTCCAGCCCCCCCATCTGCTCCCCGTCCTCCCATCCATTCGCGCCAACACCCATTCCCTGCCCCACCTCGTCCAGCCCATCTTCAGCAGGACCGATCCGAGCTGCGATCTCAGCCACTTCGTCTTCAGGTATATCCCCCTCCTCAATCTCGTCCTCCTCTTCCTCTTCGCTGTCACTCTCCTCTTCCTCCTCCTCAACGATGTGGTCGTTGGGATCATCGACGAACTCCTCTCCTTCGGGCTCGTCCTCGTGTTCAGGTATGGGTTCCGGATCATCCGTTGGGACGCGATAACGTTGCCATGTCACTGGCCCATCTATCCCCGGCGGCCCTCTCGGCCCAGGTACGAAAGGTTCAGGCTCGTCCACATAATCTTCATCATCTTCAGCTTGTTGCTCGTCAAACATCCCAGAGTGATGTGATCTCCGGTACTCCTGTATGATGGCGGGAGTGCCTGGTTCGGGGCGCCGTTCGAATTGCAGAGTGTCTCTTGAGGGCCCAGCCTGAGAGGATTGACCCGGATCGTCGATGACTTCTCAGCATCGCCATCCACTGCTTCGGTGATGCTAATGTCCGGGGTCGGCTGAACTTCGAACTCGTCTGTCGAAATCTCGCCCGTCGATGTATCAACTTGTCTCGCGGCCGCCACCATTGCCGCCGCGGTCTCCGTCTCAAATTCTCGACCACCTGTCGCCTGGCAATGACATCTCTGGTAGCTGCCTCCTCCGCTTCGGGATCCTCGGCAGGAAGCCTCTCAAACTCTGCTTCAAGAAGCCCAATCTCCCTTCTCAGTTCCTCGTTGCCCTCCAACAGCTCTGCGTTTCTCTCGCGCAGGAAAGCAAGCTGAGCCTCCAGGTTTTCTCGCTCCCGACGGAAGTGACCACCGAACCTGTCCTCCTCTTCCGCTCGGCGCAGGGTTTTCTTCTACTCGCCGCTCGGTGTCGTCGACCTGCTCTTGCATGTCGTCTCCTCGCCGGATGACGTCGTCCCCTCTCCGTAGGACTTCTTCTGCTCGCTGTCGGACCTCGTTGTCTCGCTGGATAACTTCTGCGATCTGACCCTCCAGCACCTCGTTCTGCTGCCTAAGGGCCTGAGCCTGGGCTGCCACTCTCTCCACCACTTGAGGCAAATTTTGCAAGACCCATTCCCGCAACAGAAACACGCCGACACTGACAAGAGAGGAAGGGTCAGCTTTCGTCTTCGCGCTCTTGAGCATGATCGAAATGCACTTACAAGATGATGATCACGGCACATGTCAGCACTTGGCCTTCCACCAGATCCTTCGACATCACACTGCAAGAAGAAACAAATGTCAGCAATTCGGTCCGTGCTTCGATGACATCTTTTGCACGTCTCCACTAACCTCGTCCATCTCTTCAGCCACTTCCATAACGCCTTCGCACACACTTTGGGACCTGCAGCAGAGCACGTGTGCGCTGTGTACACCGTGTTCTTTGCGGTTTGAGCCACGAGCCGAGCAAGCTTGAACGAGAAGGGGTCGGTCAGATTAGGTCGCCGCTTGGGGATACGCCGGAACAAGCCGCTTGTGCGCTCAAAGAGTGCGCAGAGTTCTGAGATGTCCACATATAACCGCTTCCCGTTGACCAGATACTCGAACTTGCGAATCGGTGAATGCTGGAGCTGCGCGGTAGACCTCGTGAAGCTGGCGTACAGTGGACTGATAGGGTTCATAGGCTGCGAATCGCAGTAGGTGATGAATCGGCGAAAGACTGGCAAAAACTCCGTGCGCAGTGGCACAGCTATTCGAGAAGTGAAATTCCCGCTCGAGGTTGCATTCGACAGCTTTCGGGCGAGGTTGAATTCCGATGTCGTCCTATTGAGGATGAATTCCATGAATGTGATGGCGACCTCATTTGAGTCTGCGACTGCTGGAGCGGCTGTGCTTGCAATTGCTGACGACACGTTCTGACTGGGGACGATGGGTTGCTGAACTACGCTCTCCCATGCGCTGACGATGGTGTCGCTCATCCAGAAGTAGCTCCGCCAGACGTTGATATTGACGAGCGGCAGGAGAACCAGCCATGTGATGAGGACGGTAATCCCGCGCATGCCTGTGAAGATCCAGCCGAGGGCTTGGAGAACCATGCGCCGCGCATAGAGGTAGGCGGGCAGTGGTAGCCTTACAGCGATCGTAGGCGGATTAGCGAATTAGCGTGGGGCAGCATCCAGGTCGGTAATCTGAATGGCACGGTCCATCGAATATCGAGACCCTTGGGCAGCGAGCTCTTGTAGCGTTTCCTGAAAGCGAAGGGATGGCCACAGAGCTCGCAGTACTTCTTGTGAGAGTGAGAGAGCCATTCGATGAGACAGTCTTGATGGCAGTATTGGATACTGCCGCTGCACTTGCATGGCCGGAAGAGGGGAGCATCGTCCTCGGCTCCTGATCGACAGATACGGCACTGTTGTTCCTCCATGGTCACGTCTTCGCCTTCTGACTGATCCGCGTCCGAGCCACCTTCTGAAGCTGACCCGTCTCCATGCCCGTCTTCGCTCCCACCGTGCGATGAAAGTGCCTGAAATATAATGCGGCCGCCGTGTCTGTGGTTGCTCAGCACCTCGATCGCCCCGTGACGCTCGGGCACTTCTTCGCCAGAGCTGGATGGACCGCCGACATGCGAAGGTTCGTCCCTGTCATCATGCGCCTCGCCGGGCTCCATTGTTCTTGGGGATTCTGCAGCGCGGACGACCACGCCTTCCAAGTTTGTTGCTGTAGGAAGCTGCTGTTGTTGGTGTCTTGAGCAGCCTGACTTCTTCTCAGCGGCGGGGGTGTTGCTCTGGATGTGGCCGAGGCGGGATATCGGCCCGATGTTCCGACATTTCCCGGCAAATCCCGCTCACTCACTCACTCACTCACTGACCTCGCCCTTTCCCACAGAGGACGACCATGATCCTAGAGGACAAGTATGTAGTTGCGGGCAGTGGAGTGGGAGACAGTCTTCCCCTGCGCCTGAGGTCCGAATGCTCATTCGGGTCCGTTTCCGAGCGTTCTGGCTGGTCTCCTTCACTGATACTGATGCATGCACTCGTGGTCCTCTTTCGACCGCTCGCCCGTCCATCCCAACGTCCCCCCCGAAGCCCTCCTCTCTCTCCTCCCCCACCTTAGGCCTTCAAGACGACAGGGAAAGGATAACCGCTGAAGACGACTTTCAGACCGTTTACGCTCAGGAAATTGTTCATAGGCTCGGAAACACTGCGGTAGCGACCTTAGGGAGAGAGAAGGCTTCGTTACCTTAGCGTGCTTCGTATCGCTGGGAGCCCTCTTGTGCATCGCTAGGGAACCACACTGAACACTTGGCCACTCTCCACACTTCAAGTCTACTCTAGAACCCACCCAAGTCAACTTCCCATCTAGCATGGTCGACCGCCGGAACTGGGCCCTGACTAAACTCTCTGTCTATCCAGCTAGCGACTACCCCAGAGGACATCCGAGGCCCATCCAAGTTGTATAAAGCGAACGCTGACCTCTCTTGCCCTTTTTGCCTCCCTCTTCTTTCTCTTTCTCCCTCAGTTCTGCTCATCTTCGCCTCGTTCCCAAAACCTTTCGCATTCACCTCCTTCCCATTCAACTTTCATTTCGCTCACTGCGGCCGGTCTGCATCAGCAAGTCTTCCATTGACATATTCACCAACTTCTTTCACCTTTTCAACATCGAAACCCAACCCTCTTTCACTACCTTATCTTCACCCGTTCAACTCTTCCTCAACCCTCAAATCAACAAAATGAAGGTCTCCGCTCAAACTCCCGTCGTTCTCGCCGCCTTGTCGGTCGCAGGTTCGCTCGCAAGCCACGTCGACAACATGGACAAGCGCCAACTCACCGGTCTTCCCTTCGTCGTCTCTGGCTCGGACCAGCTCACGGCTGAACAGAAGGACGCGCTCGCCACCTTGACGAAAGGTCTCAATGGTGCCGCTAGCCCCTTGACAACATGCCTTCTACACCACCTCCTAACCCGGCTTCGGGCCTTCCTGTCGGTGTTGGTGCTTCCAACCTGCCCAATTTGCCTGTGCCTATGCCTCAGCTGGTAACACGGACCCTAACACGGTGGCCATGCTTATTCAGCAGAACCAGCAGATCCTTTCCATGCTGTCCGCCTATCTTCCTCCTCAAGCTGCCGCTGCGATGCCCAACCTCGGCGGTATGGCTGGTCAAGTCCCCACCGGCGTCGTCATGAACCAAGTCCAACAGTTGCAGAAAGGAGCCGGTCAAGTCGTACCGGCCGGTCTTAACGGATTCCCTACTCTCCCCTTCAACATGCCTTCCCTGCCCAATCAGGACCCCTGGCATCTCGCTAACCAAGTAGTCCAGCCAGACTCCTCCAACTCGCGACAATCGAACTCGCAATCTCAAGACCCTTCCTTCAGCAATGGTCACCCCTGGTCTCAAGCAAACAATATGATCCAAGGTCAGCTGGCAAACAAGATGCCTCTGTCACCCGATGGCTTCACGAAGGCTCAGCTCGACAGCCTTCCAAAAGGTGTCGACCCTTCCCAGCTCTCGCAGAATCTCAACTGGGCTCAAGCAGGTCGTCTCGCCAATAGTCTCCCTGGCGGTCAACTCACGCAAAACCTCCCGTTCTCTCAGGCCACTGGCTATGTGGATGGTATCGCGAACGGTCAACTGGGTTCAGAACTTGCCTTCGGCCAGGCTGCTGGTCTCGTGAATGGCGTGGCAGGTGGACAACTCGGCCAGAATTTGCCTTCAATCAAGCTACTGGGATGATCAACGGTATCGCCGGCGGACAGAACTTGCCTCTTCTCAAGCTTCAGGTGCCATCAATGGGCTTGCAGGTGGACAACTCGGCCAGCTGGGCCAGAACTTGCCCATCTCTCAGGCGGGCGGAGTCATCAATGGCGTTACCAATGGACAGCTTGGTCAAGGTCTTCCCCTCTCTCAAGCCGGCGGACTCGTCAATGGGGTACCCCTCGCCCAAGCAGGTGGTCTAGTCAATGGTGTCACGAACGGCCAACTGCCCGCCGGTCTTCCCCTCCCACTTCCCCTTCCCGGAGGTGGAAGTGGAGGTGGTCTTCTCGGTGGACTGCTCGTCCCTTGAACTTGCAACAACATAACGGCGACCACAAGGGCAACAAACATCACGCTGACGATGCGGTTCGTACGGGGACTGATCTACTTGCTACTGCCACTGCATACGTGCAGGTGGTCCGACTGGAGCCCTTGGCGTTCCGTTCAAGCCTATCGGGAAGGGAGGTCACCAGCTCAATGAGAATGTCACCGAGACTTCTTCTATGAGTGAGTACATGGCTACGACTATCTCGGCTCCGCGTTCATCGGCGTCGGGATCGACGACCACTACTACCACCACTTGGAGTGCACCTTCCCTGGTCCGGACAAGCTCGTACCCTTCTACCATCGTCCCCCCTGCCACCTCCACGGCTGTCGCCTACTCGGCCACGTCAGCCTCCTCCTCGTGGAGCGCAACTGCTTCTGCCACCAGCATCGCCGAAGCATCCACAACCTCGACCTTCACTTCTGCCTCCGCGTCTGCTTCTGCCTCTGCTGGCAGCACCGACGACGACGAGCTCAAGATCCGTCCCCAGCGTCGTGAGTGGACGTGGGTAGCCCCCGTAACAACAACGAAGGCGGTCGTTTCCTGCCCCGCGAAGCTCCTGCCATGAACGCCAACGAGCTCGTAGCAGCCAAAGCGAACCTCGACCCCCTCCTGACCAACCTCCTCCCCAACGGTCCCAGACCCACCTCAATGCGCGGCAGCAGTGGGAAGAAGAACAACAGCAACGGTGGTCCCGGCCGAGCCCGTATGGAGATGAAGAAGGGCAAAAATGCGAAGGGAAAAGAAGCTGCTGCGTATGACGATGCTAAAGACGCCCTCATCAAAGCTGAGGCTTCGCTCTGGAGGCCGAACATCCCGAAGGTCTCGCCATCGACGTCAACAACACCGCAGACAAGAAGGGCAACAACAACAAGAAACAGTGGAAGAACAGTCCTCTCTGGGCCTGGATCGGATCGGGCTCAAATTCGGGGGAGCAGCTGGCCGGGTCAGAGGAAGACGATGGGCAGTCGAAGGAGGTGAAGGGGAAGAAGGGGAAGAAGAAGGGCTCGTCCGCGATGATGATGTCGTCGACTGAGGCGGGCCCTAGCTTTATCTTCCCGGCATCGTTGAGTAAGCCTGTGGCTATCTCTGCTTCGGTGACGGTGTCCGCCCCATTCGACCCAGTCTCAAGGCGAACCTCTTCAATTGAGGTTCAGGATTGCACTGTGCTGGGGCTCGCAACCCGTCCTGTTGGGAGGCAACAGACATGTATGGGGTCGAGAATACAACTACTACCATCATTCCTTCACTTCCAAACCAGACTGTGGTGCATCAGACTGAGCAGGATTTGCATTCGTGTATGAGAGAAGTTGAGGATCACAGCATACAAAGGTGAGACGACCGTATAGAAAAGAAAGAAAATGCGAGCGGTGGGATTTCTCGGTACAACAAGCAGACAATGTGGGAAAACAAAAAATACGTTCTGGGTGCCCTTTGAGGCTTTACTTGCGGCGGTTGCCGTTGCCTTGCATGGCGAGGATCTGGACGAGACGGATCTGATTGAAAGAAGGGGGGAGGACGAGAGAGTGTCAGTTTCGGAGAGGTAGGATGGATACATGGCGACGGGAGACTCACGAAGCTGGATGGTAAGAAGAGGCACACAAAATGGAGAGGAGATAGATGGTGGAGGACTGAGTCAGTAGATGCCTGAGAAACACAGAACAAGCGAAAGAAACACTCACATGTTTATCACATCAAGCTCCAAACCAATGGACTCGCGAAGAGGGTCGGGCCGAATCAGACCCCGCTGCGCCATCTTAGCATGGTTCAATATCTTCTGGGTGTCATACAGCACAAACCCAGAGAAGACGGCCAGACCACCGTACAGGCTTATGGCCTCAGTCGCGGCGAGGGTCCGGACAGCTGTGCGGGAAGCACGAGGGGCGAGAGCGAGCTCAGGGCTACCACGGTGACACCGGCGAGGAGCGGGCCTCCGAGGTAGAGGAATTGGCCATCACGTGCTGTCGCTCCGACGTAGCACAGGGATCCGACGACGCCGGCAGTGTAGAGACCGGCGCGTGCAAGGAGAGCAGGATTGAAGAAGAAGATGGGGGCGAGAACAGCTGCGCCAGGAGTGAAGTAGATGGAAGTTAGAGAAGCTTTTCTCCGGCGGGGTATGAGAATGGGAAGTGCTCTACTCACCACCCTGAGCAGCGTGAAGACAAACCAAGAGAGATACTTGGCAGGCGAGCCGGGCTCAAAGGACTGGGCACCGATCATACCTCCAATGCTGAGAGCGAGCCCTCCGATCATGACCACCCATGGTTCATGGCCATGAGACGGTAGCTGAAGCCTGAGCGATGAAGGGAGAGAGCAGTTATACCGGTCATGGTCAGACCACCGGCGAGATAGCGGAAGGCGCTCTGTTTGAAAGGAATGAGTCAGTGGACCTGCCGTCCAAGCCAACCGGGAAGGGAATAGAGTACTCACGTTGAGGTAGTCCTTGGAGTAAAGGTCCAGAGGCGCCTCTCGAGTCTCCCGGTTGAAGAAGAGAGATGCAGCCAGGGCAGTACCGGCAATGAGACCGATGTTGATGAGCAAGCTACGGCGGTTCTCCGGTCGAGAGAAGGTCTCTGCGAGGTTGGCGCCACGGACAACGGTAGTGCCGGGCTGAGGACCACCGGTACTGATCATGCGACGAGCAGCCAGACCAAAGCTGCTGCCGTAGCGCCGAGACGCAAGCCGAGTGTTGAAACGACGGGCCGTGCTTGGGATGCGGTGGGTGTGAATGCTGTGAAGAAGGAGCTGCTGGCACGTGGTTGGTGCTGCTTGGGTGTGAAGCGGGATACTGCTGCGCTTGCTGAGTTTGTACTTGATGATGATGAGAAGCGGGCTGTTTGGAGCATGCGGAGGGTGCTGCCACTGCTTGGATTGTTGTTGTAAGCGCGGACACTGCTCTTGATGGGGGTGAAGCTGGTTGTGCGCATGGCTGAGGTGGCGACGCAGCTACTGCCGCTGTTGATGATGGGGCGGAGAGCGAACATCTTGTTCAGAGTCGCGCGCTGGTAGGAAGCTGGCAGAGGTCGAGATGTGCAAGTGGGGGAATGGCGAGATGGTGGTGGAAGGAGCGAACGAGCAGGATACGTCATGCTCGAAGGTTCCAAGGCCGTTTCGAGGCCATTCGCGACGAGAACGGTTCTGACATGCGGAAATACGGCCGCAGAACGGAGAGCTCCCCCTTCCCACCTTCCATTTCGCCACCTTCTCCCAGCTTCAACACCTCGCAATCGACAGAAGATGCAAGACATTCGCTCCTTCTTTCGAAATCCAGTGGGAGGCTCGTCGAAGCGGAAGGTGGTAGATGAAGGACGAGACGATGGAAGCAACAAGAAGCACAAGCTCCACCAGAGACCAAGTCTCTCCACCCTTTCTTCGAGGTCAAGCACGGCAGAAGACCTACAGGAGTAACACCAGAAGAAGCAGGAGGAACATCAAGTCGAGCACAAGGACAAGGCAAAACCTTACCTTGTCCCTCGACGCTCCCTCTCCACTCCGGAATCCATGTTCACAACCTCGTCCGGCCAAACCATCACAAAATTAAACAGATCCCTCGACCTGCTCTACTGGTCCAACTTCCTCGCAACCCCAGATCACGCCGCAGCCTTGTACTCCTACCTACTCCACAACCTCGCCTGGCATCGCGTCAAGTACTACAAGGAGAAGTTCAAGCAGTCCTTCAGCACACCCCGGTGGACGACGACGTTTGGGCGTGATGATGGGAAGATCCTGACACGACGTACGAACGGCGGCCGGTCCCTGTTCCTCCCGTCCTCAAGCAGGTCCAATCTCAAAGTGAGTACCCGACCTCGAGCCCAGGGGCGAGGAAGACCTTACTGACATCGTCTTTACAACAGTCGAAGCGCGTACAGGCCAACGATTCAACGCAATCATCATCAACTTCTACGCAGACGGGAAAGACTCCATCTCCTACCACTCCGACGACGAGAGCTTCCTAGGCCCTAACCCAGCCATCGCCTCCCTCACCCTCGGAACACCCAGACCTTTCCTCCTACGACGCAAAGAGAACGCTCCTCCCGCCCAATCAAGTCCCGAAGAGCTGACGCAAAAAGATCGTCCATCGGTTTTGCAGCCTGTGCTCCCATCATCTTCCCGCGCAATTCAACGACCGACATACCGCCTCCCTCTCCCACCAGGCTCGCTCCTCCTCATGAAGGGACGCACACAGCACGAGTGGGAACACAGCATCTCGAAAAGCACAGCAAAGGGAGGAGCGGCTGTTGCTGGATATGGCGGAGGATGAACTTGACCTTCCGGCTGGTCAAGAAACGGGGTGGGACGGAGAACTTCATCAGGTATAATCGAGGTGATGGGCCGCAGCATCGATGGGACGGGTCCAAGATGGTCGAAGCTGGCGGCGGCTTGTAAATTCAATGTCTTCTTCACGCATTTTGTATTTTGTATACTGTTTCGAAAGCTGTGAATTTGGTCGGATGCCTTGCACGGATCAGCAGGACCTTTCCTATGGTCCCGCCGTAAATCTTCTGAGTACTCTTTGCACACGGGCCTTCGTGCTGTACAATCCCATCTTCAAGCTCTACAACTGCTATGAGGTTCTGATTCGAAAGCGCACAGTGGCTGGTATGGATGTGAGAGCGAACGCCTTGTCTTGCTGGCAACCGACCTGAAGGCGTGGAGCGGCCGAGTCGGGACCCAACCTCACCTCCAAGCTGCAACATATCAGCTGACTACCATAAACAACAACTCAAAACGAATGGTATAGCTGCACTCCTTGATTTTTGTTCTTGAAGTAGAAGGCCTTTCCGAGCTGCAAATCGAGTCGTGGGCTAAGTTGTCCAATTTGGAAGGAATTTCGTCTGGGGGTAAACGCAGGATCTCAGTGGGTACTCGGGCCCAACGGTTGTCGGTTATCATCTCCAATTTTTTTAAGTAACTAAAAAAAGCCCTCTCCTGGGGAGAGGGCCTCCAAGCTCAATGATGAAGACAAGCTCAGTGAAAAAGACGAAACTTGTGCATTCCTTGAGATTCTCCTCCTCGCTATCGTCTCCTGCCTCACCATCATCCACGCAATAAACAACACATCAAAGCAAACAAATAACATGCCTGCAAGTTACAAAGAGGAAGAAGAACTGATACTGGACGCAGTGGAAGAGGCGCAAGCAATCGTAGCGTCTGGGGAGATCAAGCTCAACTTGTCAGCACTCGCCAGGAAATACAAGGTGGATGCGCAGCGCCTGGCCCGTCGTTATGCTGGTGGAGAAAGCAAATCAACACGCGCACCCACAAACAGAAAGCTCACGGAGCTGCAGGAGAAGGCATTGCTGGAATACATTGCAATCTTGGATCGTCTCGAAATCTCAGCAAGAATGTCTCTCATTCAAGCATCTGCAGATCAGCTCCTTCGCGATGCGCATCAGGACAGCAATACAACTCCGCCCGTTGTAGGCAAGAATTGGGTCAAAAACTTTATGAAGCGTCATCCACAGGTGCACAGGGTCAAGCAGAAGCCGAGGGAGATCTCAAGAATGACTCAGGATCGTGAAAACCTTTCTTGGTGGTTCAAGAAATTGGAGAACGTCGTCAAGAAGCAGGGCATTCTCCCAGACGACATATGGAACGTCGATGAAATAGGATTCCGCATTGGTATCGGCAAAAGTCAATGGATCATCACTCTCTGTCCCTCTCGCGAAGCACATCTGGCAAGTGAGACGAACCGTGAGACGTTGACGTGCATCGAGGCAGTCAGCGCGGTTGGCGCACACATTTCGCCAATGGTCATCATCTCTGCGAATCAACATACGGAAGGATGGGTCAAGAACGATTTGCCTGGTGATACCTTGCTTGCGGTTTCAGAGAATGGATACACGGACGACATCCTCGCTCTGAAGTGGATCAAGCACTTCGACGAGCGCACAAAGGGAATGACAAAGGGATCAAAGCGTCTTCTAATTTTCGATGGACATGGATCGCACTGCACCAAGCAGTTCCTTGAGCACTGCGACGCGAATCAAATAGTCCCCTTCAGTCTCCCTCCCCATTCGTCGCATATCCTTCAGCCTCTGGACGTGTCGGTATTTCAACCCTACAAGCACTGGCACAAGGAGGCGATCGATGCGGCTACGCGTACAGGGTGCACGAATTTCAACAGGGTTGAATTCCTCTCTGCGCTGGCTTCGATCAGGAAACAAACAATGAAAACAAACACAATCAAAACTGGTTTCAGGCGCACTGGCATCCACCCTTTTAATCCAGAGATCGTGCTTTCGACGTTTGCGGCGCCAGAGGATTTCGCCCCTGCTGCTGAGGATTTCGTTCCGAGCACTCCTGCCCAGTCGTCCTCGCCTCCAGCTACTCCTCAGACAATACGAACCCTTTCTCGCAGTGCCCACAAGATCCAGGAGAGGTATGATCTCTCTCCAACTATGGCGAAATATATTCGAGGTTCCTTGCAGCAGGTGCAGACTGGCAACTTGGCGGTTGAGGCTCTCGAAAAACAAACCGCTGCACAACAGGAACGTAACAAAAAAATGAAAGGGCTCGAAAGGTGGTACAGTCTGGCGGGGTTCTGTATGCGGAGGAGGCGAGGGAAATAGCTCAGGAGAAGTTGGATCAGGAACAGAAGGAAGAGGAACGACGAGAGTGGGTGAAATTCAAGAAGGATGTCAAGAAGAGGAAGTCGGAAGGGTGGCACAAAATACACGTTGAAGCTCGACGGGAGGCAAAGCGGCGTCGTAGGATTGCAGACAGGAGGCAGGATGATGAAGAAGAGAATGTTGAGTTTGCTGATGCGGATGAAGAATGAAGGGATAGCGAGGAGGAGAATCTCAAGGAATGCACAAGTTTCGTCTTTTTCACTGAGCTTGTCTTCATCATTGAGCTTGGAGGCCCTCTCCCCAGGAGAGGGCTTTTTTTAGTTACTTAAAAAATTGGAGATGATAACCGACAACCGTTGGGCCCGAGTAAAAGTTGTCAGTCCAAACTGGAGTGAACTGGCGCGAGAAGGCGATCTTCGTCCCATTCGATCAAGAGTATCTACGAACGGTGTCAGAGGGCACGCAAAAATAAGTAGTCCCGAGGTACAGCGCTTTTGTCTGGAGTTGTTGATCTCTCTGGACGACTCGGTGGTGATTGGTGTGTGGGTGGTGAGCGAGGGATGGAGGAACGGACAAGGCAGCGAAAGTTCTTCGCCGTCGTCTCCATAAACCGGCGAACAGCATCGCACCCTCTCTTCTTCTCAGCACCACCCAGGCCACAACTCATAACCTCAACTCTTCGAAACTGCACAGCACTGCTCCACGGAATATTATGCATCCATAGAGCTCAAAATAATGTCTCTTCTATAGAGTCAGCGTGGATATGCTCCCGGTACGATACATTCCCAGATCATGACCAGATTGTCCCTCCTGGTCACGCAGAACATAACCAGAAGAGACCAGGATCAACGAACGCAGAGATGTACTGATAGACCAGCCCGAATTTGGCCTTGACAGCAGCGATAAAAATAGAAGAGCTTGTCCCGCTTCTTTGTCAGGGCGGTCGGTCTTGATTTGACCTCTTCATGGTGGTTCTCGTGAATTTCCCGCCGTCGATTCGCGAGTACTTCTTGCCAGCGCCGTCATAAACCTCCGCAAACGAGATCGCAGCTCAACCCATCTCACGTCTATCAAGACAAGTCATCACACTTCGGTCTTGAACCACACCGGAAGGTCTTGATATCAGCTCCTTGTATTTTATTGGGGCCTCTTCAGGTCCTTTTCTACGACTGCGAAGTGTTCTCTCCTCTTTTGCCCGCTGTCGTTCAGGCATGTCCAACCCGTTAACTGGTTGGAGGGGGCGGTTGAAGAACACGGTAACCACAACGATGGCAGTCGGATTTTCGTCACCAGCAAACTGAAGGGCCATGCTTGGAAAGGAGAAGCTGTCTAAAAATTAATACAAAGTGCATGGGACCTCTTTCGCTGCCGTTTGTGCGTTGCTTGGTGCTCCTTGTGGTGCTCCAAGGGTTGCGAGTTGCGAGGTTGCCCTGCGAGGTTGAACTGAACTCCACGTGAAACAGCTCAGCCTGCGACCTTGTCCGCCTGCCCATACCTCCCACACACAACACACGACCTCAACGTCTCAACATCAATGTGATTCCTCTCAAAGTGTCGCCAATCAGCATGTCCTATTATTCAGTCTCCCCTACCGCGCTTTTACTGCGCGGAAAGGTGCTGGATGGATGTGTTGTGTTCGACGCAGATGTGTCCGGACAAGTGTCTTGAGAAATGGCGAAAAAATGGATATCCTGGACACAACTTCAGTCTTCCTTAACCCCCACGCCCAGTTCAGCCGCATCACCTCCTGTCAGACTCAAATTTGCTTCAGATAACTGGAAATAAATCATAGAGCGAGTCCCGGGAGGTTTTGTGATGCACTCTATTGTCGGTATGGGTGTGAAGGTGGTACTTGAGCTGGAGTCGAGTGTGCTGAGGACGAAGTTGAGGCGCGCGCGCGGTTTGTTTGTTTGTTGCGTTGACTCACCTGGTGCCGGCACCCACGAATTTTACCCACCCGACTTTACCCACTCTGGGTAAAATTCAAATTGCGTCCCTTTGAAATGTACTTTTACCCTCTCGTACCCACTGAGATCGTCGAATTTTACCCACAGGACTTTACCCCTGTGGGTAAAATTGTGCTTGCAGTGGGTAAAATTCATGTTCTCAGACAGAAAGGTTCAATTTTACCCCTCTCGCTTTACCCATACCCGCCTTGACATTGGGTAAAATTTACAATCAGATCTCTTTCCAACCAATTTTACCCCTCCATATCCCGTCGCTAGTCAATGAGGCAAGTCAGTCAGTTAGTACTTAGTGCCGACGTCACGCCTTGGCCTGGATGCGGAACTGTTGCAGGCCAAGGACAGTCCGTCCGTGTCGAGTAGTGAGGGCATTCCGAGTTCGTAGCTGCTGCGCGGTGGGCTTCGATGATGCCACTCGGCACTCGCTGCCTTCTGGAACGGCGAGGAGAGACACGTAGACAGCGCAGTTGGAATGGGGAACCTGAGAGAGCATCTCGGTGATCGACGTATCTGTGGCGCCGCGACGCAATCGAGCAACTCCCTCAAAGTCATTGTAAGAGAAGACTCCAGCCTCTGAGTATGGACCTATAGGATGAGAGTAATTAGCAAGAGCAGTGAAGTGATTTCCGTAAGCACTCGTAGCAACGATCCTCCCTGCAAGTTTGTAAGTATGATTCATAATTGTTAGCTCTGCTTCAGCAACCCAACACTGCTTCGCGTCGGCCGGCTGTGGGGGCAAGGAGACAAACAGAACGTGAGGGAGACGCGCCGTTGCAGTCGTGCAAAGCGCTGTTGACGCGCATGTTCCCAGACCAAGGATATTGGCGCCACACGGGAAGCTCTCCTCGCGGGAGAGAAACGCTGTCACTCCCGTTTCGACTGAGCGTGTATCCGCAAATGAACTGTATTCTAAATCACAGATGACAGCGAGAGGGTTAGCGTCAGCTCTGTGAATTGGACAAATACGAGACTGCTGCTGTGTGAAAGAAAAGAAGGCTTGAACATTATAATCGGTCTCTTCAGCAACAGTCCGAGGAAACCACCACCAATTACCCCACTCGTTGACCTCGTACCAGAGCTTGTCCTCTCTGAGATACTTCAAGATCATCTGCAAAGACTGGTGAATATACTTCTTCTGCGTATCAGTAGTCTTAAACGAGTATGCTTTGAGTCTGTGCTGCAAGGAAAGTGTTAGAATACTCAACCCTCCTCCCTCTACCATTCGAGGAAGCAGTGCATCCCAAAGAGGCTGACTGTGAAGGTAAACGTTAAAGAGTACTTCGAGAAGACTCGTCACAAAGCATGTATTCTCACAATGAGAGTAAGATAACACGTCTGCCTTACCAAGGACAGAACGAGCCGTTGACCCAGACTGTTGAGGTCTGGATTTGCTGGTGCTTGAGACAAATGTGGAGATGGTGGTGGTAGCTGTCTTGCCGACGCCATTCGGTCGCGCTCGTTTGGATGGGCGGTCCTCCGGAGCGTTTTCTTCTCGCTCAATCTTCAAACCTGTTCCCTGCACACTATCATCTTCAGAAAAGAACTCGTCAGCATCAGCGGCCATCGGAGGCACACGACTGCCCTTCAAATGTTTGTTAGCGTCCGGTGCCCTACCATCGTTGATCTCCGCGCCCTTTCGCCCTTTGACCTTCTTACGCAGCGCCCTGATCCCAGTCTTACCGTAACGAGTTGCTCTGCCCTCCCCCTCAGCACCGTGTTCAGCCTCCAGCAGCTCCGCCAGCTCCTGAAGGCACTGTAAGCCACACATAAGATCCATGTTAGTTCTCCAGCAGAGGTAATAGATGGAGTGTAAGTTCTCCAGCGCGGATATACTCGAAGCAAGATTCTTCCATCTGGAAAGTGGCATCTTGGTGAGACCTGGAAACAGCATTGCTGCAGTGTCGCAAGAAAGCCACCATGTGAGCCAATCATAGCAGCCAGGGAACTCATCAAATAGCTGAGCTGCATAGTCCGTTATCGGGTCTTTGGACTTCGCATTGAGCATGCCCCGGATCAACCTCTCGAAGACGTCCTGCTTGTTCTTGGGCACGAAGTTGCCGTTTCCCTGGACGCGCTGCACTGACTGACGGAAGTGAAAAAGACAACCTTTTAGCAATGTAGCGCCACTCAGGGCATACTCCTCTCTCTCTCTGCAGCTCTGGCAGCCTCACTAGTCAAACCTTGCATCGCCCCGAGCGCAGATCTCCAGCGGACATAGGCCGACACAAAACCTGCGCGCTGCGCCTGGGAGAAATCCACGGTTCCGCTCATGAGCCGCTCCACCTCCTCTCTTCCGAAACCCTGCTCTTGAAGAGATCGAAAAAGATGAAAGAAGTGATCAGCGAAGTCAGGCTCGCGCTGCTGACGAAGCACAGTCCACAGAATCGGAACCCATCTTCCCAAGATATGAGAAAATACACTCGAAGTGCATAGGTAAAAATTCTCAAACACTTTGAAAGTAACGTCAGTAAGGATGCCACCGCTGCCATCGCGCTCGGTACTGCCGGCAGGGAGATCGCGCTGCGTGAAGAGAGAGGCCTGCCAATCAGTTTGAAGAACCACAGCAAATTTACCATCCACGAACGATGCGTGGCGTACTGCAACAGGACTAGGCGTCAGCTCAGGGTCAGTGCCAGTGCTTGGAACTTGGTTAGCATTCTGCATTTGCAGAAACAAGAGGAAGTTAGCATCTCGGGATCCGTCAGCAGGCTGGATCCCATTCTTCTTGAGGAACTTCAAGCGGTAGTAGCTGAGTCGCCCGAGGTTGATGAGGCTATCATCAATTGCTCGGGCGGGTTTGATCTTCATGGTGGTCTTCTGGGGCCCTTTGGCGCGTCCGACCGAAAGACCTTTCGCTTTGACTCCTGGTTTCTCGACAACGAGCTTCTCGAGTTGAGCCTAGAGCACGAGAAGGAACCGACAACACAGAAAGGACAACATTTCAGCTTCGCATTCATAGCTCGACCAGCTGTGACACATTGCACACACGCAACTGCACAGCTGTCACGCAGACACAGGTAAGACATTGAATATGTCTTTCTCACCAGATTAGATGGCCTGGGCTTGTTTGAAGGGGGCCTGCTATGCGCATGCCGCCCTTTGTGATGATAGATTCCTGCTCCAGATTCAAATTGTGTAAGGGTAAGCTTCGCCTCGCACTTGAGCTGCACAAGGGATCCTGAGCAACCCTTACGCGGGCAGCCCTTCGCAAGCCACTTCCTCACCACAGCACCAGACTTGGCCGTAGGCGCCCTCTGGGTGCCATTACAAACCTTACATTCCAAAACTCCTCTGCACCTCAGCATCGTGCGCTTACCTTCGCCGTGATCGTCGTCTTCAACGCTCAAAACCTGAGTGTTGCGCCAACTCCAGTCTGCATGGTAAGACCAATCGGGGCAAGCGTTAGTGTCAGTAAACACCTTCCGCACATTGCCATTGGGGAAGGGAACGATACACTCATCATGATCGTGATTGACACCGGCCTTGCTTGCGGCCTGGGTGTCGGGCTGCTTGCGGGGAAGGCGGTCTGCCTCACTGTCTGACTCGTTGCCATCGAAGAGTTCATCTTCAGACTCGTCGATGTCATCCTCAGACTCGTCGAGGACAAAAGCAGCTTTGGGCGGACGACCTCCGCTACGATAGTTTGTCATGGGCTCGGGAGAGCTCATCGCGGGGGAAGGGGAAGAGAAGAAGGCAAGAGAAGACATGTCTGAAGACTTTCGAAGGAGGTAGAGAAGTATGGTGTGTAGGCTGTAGGCTGACCGTGAGGCAAGACTAAAGAGTAAGTGTAGAAGGAAGAAGAGGGGGGGAGGGGGGTGGGGGGATCGGATGGTGGAGGCTGGGTTGAGGTGTGGGCTCCTATCAGGAGGCAAACAACAACACCAGCGCAAAAAAAAACAGCGCAGGGTCCGTGCACCCAACACTTCGCGACGCGTCGGGTCACGTGATCACAACATCGATCGTGGAAGCGGGATCGGGCGCGGGGGTAAAAAGTCTGACGGGTGGGTAAAAGTTGGGGTTTCTAGTCACAGCAATCGAACTTTACCCCCGCGAGACCCTTTTTACCCACGGGGGTAAAAGTCACTCTGGGTAAAATTTCAGGGTTTCGATGGGTAAATGGGGTAAAACTCAAGGTCAGCGCTCTGTCGACGAATTTTACCCACCTTTACCCCCGCGGGGGTAAAATGAATGTGGGTAAAATTCGGGACTCTCCCTGGTGCCTCGCATCCTCAACCTCACGCAGGTCTACCTCAACTTTCCATTGGACCTGCCTCTACACCCCATCGTCAAGATACGACCCCCTGCAAAAAGCACGGATCTGATGTTTGCATATTTTTTTTTGACTCGATCACGCTATGAATAAATCCATTGCGATGCTTTTACCAGGGACTGCATCGACCCTGGTCAAAAGTTAGTGCATGTCCTGGAGGTATGGCGAACCAGGATTTCTATCTCGCATATCCGGACGCGACGCAGACAACTCGCTCGCACTTTGCTCTACATCGTTCAAAACTGGACCAGAAGGTAGGGAATAAATCAAAGAGTAGTTCCCCAGTTTTTTTGGGAGCTGGTAGTGACGTTTGTCGTGCAGAAGCCCCCTCTGAGTCGCAGGTAGGGGTCACGAAGCTGAACGAGGGAAGGTGGAGTTGAGGTTCCCTTTGTTTGTTGCGTTTACACAGGCGATGTGCCCGAAAGCTCAAGCATTCAGCAAACACATCGACACCTGGGACCTCGAGTCCTCCACCATGCCTCCGTACCCCCTCATTCCCCTCTTTCTGAAGAAGAACACCTTCCAAAAGAGCATACGCTGAGCTTCTCATATTGTTTCTCGTCCTCCCCCGCGCTGAAATACCCCAAAAGATGCTGATTCGCTGTGTTGCCTCTCGCTCGACCTCTTCCTTGACAATAGCCTGCAGGAATGCTCACAGAATACCCTCAACTTCCAGTTCTTCGCCGCCGTATCGCAGCTCGGTTTTGCTTCATCCTACAGCGCTGAAAGAAGCGCATGAGGACCGAAATAAATCATTGAGCGCGATCCTGGGCGCTTACGGGCGATGTTGGTTGCGGTTCTCTTAGAAGAATCGGTCTGAGGTCAGGGAAGGAGATGCGATGTGAGGTCCAATGTGAGGTCGAGCTGATTTGTTTGTTTGTTGCGGTGAAGACAGGCGCTATGCTCACAAGCTCATCCAAGTGTCTGCCTATTGCCGTCCCAACCTCGAGTACAACTTAGCCCCGCTCCTACACCTCACACCCCAGGTCAAGCTTCCACAAAAAGACCCAGCACTGCTGGGTCTGCCATCCTTCTTGTGTGATGTGTTGCCCGTCGGTATCCGCACCCAAAATGAGCCTCTTGTTCACCACCATCATACCACCACCTCCAAGGATTGCCAGCCTTATCCTGAAGCCTAGCAAGTATGTCACCTCGCTTCAACGATCTGCTGGGCAACATCCAACGCTCATCCGCTCTCGAGGTAATCAGCACGTCTATCCCGCTGCCCGCTTTCGCTCACCGATGTCGAATTTTCAGACTGATCACAACATTATTCTGCACGAGTCGTTATCAATGTGACATGCTTGCTGAATGCTGCTTCCACTCTTTCCCCTTGCCATATTTCCCCTCCTTTTCTGCATTCCTTTCCCTTCCGTTCTGTCTTCTTCTCTCTCAGCTCGTTGAGGAGGCGCGATTCCAACTCGATGTAAGCAAAGACCCACAAGCCCACAATCTGCAAGACTCGTCGGACTCTCACAGTCATCTCCGTCTCACAGCCGCTCGGTCCAAGTCTGATCCCATCCCTGGACGACCTCACATCGGCTCGGGCTATGAAAGACGTGCAGCATCCAATACATTCCGGGCAAAAGCGCATACAGACACCGCTGCAGCGAGAAGAGACAATCGAGGTCCAAGGCCGTCCCGGCACCGGCAAGACATCTTTCCTCCTCTTTCAAGCTATGACAATGCTTGTTCCTGTGGGTGTTACTGTCGAAGTTGCTTCCCTGGTCGGCCGATCGTGGAAGAGACGCAAGCTGGATGTCGAGTTGGGCGGTCGTGGGCCAGGCAAGAAAGTGTTGTTCTTCGCCGCTGACCACGGCGACGGTGAGGGTGAGTCGAAGCCGTCTTTGTCTAACTTGTGTGGACATGTGCGTACTCGACCTCCCCGCTGACTCTTACTGAGATTTGTAATTTGGTAGCTGTATGCATCAAGCAGCTTCCTCGACTTGCAGAATCACTGTCAAGTCACCTCGCAAAGTGTCTAGACACCCTTGCAACGTCCTCATCACCGACTATGTTTAAGGTGCCGCCGACAGTCTGTGATGCCATTGTTGCACAGTGGCTCAGCCGGCTCGTTGTCTGGTCGCCAGGGGCACCGTCCCGTTCTCTTGAAGACGGAATGGAGCAGGCCTTGCGTGAGGCTACGGTACACGCCAACAAGCTTGCAGACGGCGGAGAGATAGGTAAGCTCAGCCCTCTCAAGTCCACTTCTACACAAGCACAAACTCTTACACTATCACTTCGCTTTCAGGTCTTATCCTCGTCGACTCTTTCGAGCCTCTGTACTACGCAGCTAGAGCAAAGTACGAACGGGTAATGGGAGCGTGGCCTGCTCTCCCCTCGTATCACTCAACATCCAACCTAACAACGTCCGGACCGCGATCGAGCTCATTCACGCTGCCATATCCGACCCCAGATCCGCCGCTCCATGGCGTCTTGTCCGCCTTGCGAGAGCTGCAACGACGCACAAAAGCATGTCTTGTCCTATCAAACGGCGTGGATCCTTGCGAAACCGACGCCCTCGCAATCGATACAAACTCTGGCAGAGCTCAGAAGGCCCAAGACCCTCAATACTTCTACCCTCAACCTCAATCCTGGCCGTACCCTTCGTCTTTCCGAATGAACGGTCGCTCCCCCTTACCTGCACCTCATCAAAGGGATGATGAGAAAGCGCGGGACAGCATCGATGTGAATTGGCACATCACCTTGCTCCCAAGGTTCCATCAGAGCCAAGATGGAAACGACTTGATTCGAGGTCTGCTTCGGGAGCGGTCGTATGGGTTCGTTGGTTCATTTGGCTTCGGAATTGAAGGAGACACGGGGGGATTGGTCCCATTATGATTATGATCAGCAGTATCCACCACTTTCCATGTCCTCCGCAATGCAGCAATGGTACAGAGACTATGTGCTGTCCAAGATTTGAGTGTTTGAGTGAGGGCGAGCGAAAGGTGTCGTTTCAAGGGGAGAATAGAGACCACGTGGCTGTCGGCTTGAGTTCGACAACCGATTCGGATGCAGCCACGTGTTCCGGATATTTTCTGAACCTCCGGTTCAGATCTGATAGTTGTTCCTCCTAAGCGTTTTCGAGGGGGGGTTGCGCACACGTCGGCCGAATCTGAATTCTTTTCGGCCGAGGTCCTCCACTTTTCCTAGTCAGATTCCCACGTCAGAATTTTCACTGAGCTCTATAAAATTGATCCTCAGGCCCGCACCTTTCTCCCGCACCACCACAACAGCGACTCCCACACAACCATACCACACCATGAACACCACCACCCCGAGTCGCTCTCCTTCCCCCCCTCCCCCCCTCCCCCCCCCAGTCCTGCGTCGCACTCTGGCAATGTGCGGCGTGGGACAGATACAATATTGATCGTAAAGCCTATAATTCGATATATAAGTCCTGCGTCGCACACTGGCAATGTGAGGCGCGGGACAGATACAGATACAGATATGGATACCACGCCTTTGATCACAGAAACAAGTCCTGCGTCGCACACTGGCAATGTGAGGCGCGGGACAGAAGCAGATGCAGATGTCGATACCACGCCTTCGAATGTGAATGTGAATGTGAATGTGAATGTGAATGTGAATGTGAATGTGAATACCAATGTGGACACCAGCACCCAGCATGAACATGGCGAAGCACACGCAAATACCGATCCAGATGTAGACAGCGGTATCCCACCGGTACCTGACACCGAGCCTTGCACTCCACCGCCTGCTAGGGAGGAAACTGCCAGTACCTCCACCCCCACAAATAGCCGTGCTTCGGAGAAACTGAAAGATTACATTGAATTGCAAAACCCAAAAAAAGCCATAATTTTCCAAAATCTTTTGCGTGCAAGTGAGGGCGTGCTTCAAGGACGAGCGCTGGCTAGTAAACACGGAATTCCTCAGGCGGCAGAACGGCGCAAGCACGGGGTTGTGGAACTATACCGTCTACTTTCTGCTCACACAGAATGCACAGATTTTTGTTTGATCTCGGCGAGTGATGCTGCTGCACATGGAATCAGCGGTGCTCAACTTTTCACTGCCAAAGAACTTCGTCTCAAGTGCGTTAAAATGAGCCCGAACGTTGTGGCAAGCGCCAAAGCGGTAAAAAGAAAAGCTTCAAGCGTTTCACGCGTCGCGACAGCTTCGAAACGCTCGCGTTTGGCTGTTAATACATCAGACCCGACCGATTGGCCCGAGCCATTGTCGTGGTCACAAAAAAAGGGTCTCGTGACCGAGTTTTTTGAAACGCTACAAACTATTCAGAAACCGTACACCACATGTGATTTTTGCGGTACCGAGTGCCTTGTAGACGATGCTAAATCATACGCAGCAGAAGCGCTTGACATATCTGTACTGGAAGAAGCTGTTGAGCACGCACGTAAGACACTTAATCAACCACAAATTGTTCCGCATCGAGGGAACAAAGATATGCTACACGTTTGTCCAGCATGCAGTACTTCAATCAAAGGCAATGCTTTCACCACTGTGCCGCCTTTCTCTTTTGCCAATGCATGCTGGGTTGGAGACCAGCCTGATGAGTTAAAAGACTTGTCTTACGTCGAACAAATTGCGATAGCACGCGCTCGTGGGACACGATGCTTCATTAAGCTGGAGAAGGGCCCTCTAGGTCAAAGCGCTGCGGTTGGTAACGTTTGCGTTCTTCCTCAAGAGCCGAAGCACTTGTCAAACATTCTACCGCCTCCAATCAATGAGCTGGTTGACGAGATCGCAGTAGTATTTGTGTCAGATGCCTCTGCAGATGTTAAGAATGAGACTTTGTTGAAAAGTCCGCTTTTGCTTCGACGCGGTCGCGTTCTTGCTGCATTGAAGTGGCTCCAAAAGAACAATCCCTTGTACAACGACGTAGAGATATCAGACCGTGTAGCCAGCGAGTATCCTGAAAATGGCGCCCTTCCTGCGCCGACGCAGCATATGCTTCCAAGTGCTGGTCTTAGTGGGGAAGGTGCTTCCTATACATCATACTCAGGCCAGGCCAACATCGAGGCTTTCGAAGGAAATGATGGTCCAATTCCAATCATTGCGCAGGGGATGATGGATCTCGACACAGTGGGTAACACCTATCACGAGCGCAAACTACAGGCCATCCTACGACTCAAGCAAGGGTTAGATCCCTTCATCAAGTACCCAAGCGGAAGTACGCCTTTATCGACTTCATATTCACCGAAAACGTGGGCGTATCTATGGCCTGCCTTGTTTCCGTACGGCGTTGGTGCTTTTGAAGATCCAGTCCGCCTGGATACATCATTTGGTCTGCGAAAGCTTCACTTTAAAACTCATGTGAAGCGACTACTCTTTTTGACAGACAGACGCTTTTGTACGCACCCATCTTTTGTGTTTGTGGTGATGAACGTCATGCAGCGACGTGCCAGCTCATTCAGTGCTACGTTAGCAACGAAACGCACTTGGTTCGGCTCAGTACAGAATGATTTGGCTTCTTTATCTCCAGACGTTGTCAGCGCTTTGCAATTAAAACTTGAAAAAGATCCTGCATACAGACCAGTATCTGACGAAGAGAAGACTTGCTTTCGTCTCATTAAAAGACTGCAGTTCCTGTCTCAGCCTGTTTCAGGATCAACTGGAGAAATCGCATTGTATCGTGAAGAAATTCGGGCTGCCTGTAGAGTATATGGCCTCCCTCACCTGTACGTAACAATCAACCCCGCGGACAGTCACCATCCTGTTGCTCAGATTTTTACGGGACGTGATGTGCAGCTCACTCCTGAAAATAAGCTTGTGGACGCAGCCGAGAAGCAGGTCAGAGCAAAAATGGTGGCAGCAAATCCTGTTGCAGGTGCTCGCTTCTTTCACTTCCTAATGACTACATTTTTTGACGTCTTAATCGGTAATGGAACCAAAGAAGGCATCTTTGGAACTGCAACGGATCATTACGGCATTGTTGAAACTCAGGACAGAGGATCGTTGCATTGTCACATGTTTGTCTGGTTGAAAGGCGGACTTAGCCCCTTGCAAATTCAGGCAAAGGCTGAGCAAGACGCGATATGGTCCAAAAAATACCTAGCATGGCTAGAAGATATCATCAAGCTTGATTTCGTACCAGAGCAGGCACCAGTTGACGTTGACGTGGCAGAACAGCTAATCGTGCCTCCTACTCCGACATTCGTTGTTGGTCCTACTCCTACCGAAGATGATTTCGACAGTACTTGGCCAACATATGTGAACAACCTTCTGCGGCGTACAGGACAGAACCACGAACATGGCTTCACGTGCTACAAGCATCTCCCAAAATCACTTAGAGCGTTACGCGACCCTGACAAAGATTGCCGTTTCCGCTTACCTCGTCCTACCGTAAAGGAGTCGACATTTGACGATGATGGGCATGTGGAAATGAAATGCACAAATGGTATGATGAACGGCTACAATGACATTGTGGCAGGAACAATGGCTTGTAATATGGATTGTAAAAGCATCGGCTCTGGCACTGCTGCTCTTGCAATGATCACTTACGTCACGAACTACATCTCAAAGATGGGACTTGATAGTGGTTTGGTGATGTCTGCTTTGAGCGGATCTATGAAAGCAATGGAAAAACAGAAGCAATCTTCGGCATCCGACCCTGATGTAGTAGAAGAGTCTGAAGTTCAGGATAGTGCCACAGCGCGTATGGTGTTGCTAAAGACAGTGAATCAGATGATTGGCAAAAGAAAACTCTCAGGTCAACAGGTGGCAGCCTTTCTGTGTGGTTTTCCCAATCGATACACCCGCGGTCGCTTTGAGAAGATGTTTTGGGGTCCCATGCTGCGCACGGTGCTTGCGGAATTTTATAGGGCTTCTGCGTCTGAGCCAACAGAATCTAACTCTGAGGGGACTGACGCTGTGTTGGAAGGGCTTGTCGTTGTTCAAGAGTCATCGGATATGCCGGGCTATAGTTCTTTGTGCTCGCCATTGGCAGAAGACTATGCATGGCGAGCTGAATCTCTCAAAGACGTGTGCTTTTGGGATTACATTTGCACTTATATTCGCAAAAAAATCAAGAAGTCCAAGAACGCATCCGAAGACGACGACCTTGAAGATGAAGACGGAAGGGACTCAGAAGATGATTTGGATGAGACACACAACAATCTTTGGCCGTTTCGCAGCGGACACATGCTGTCTGGTACCCATGGCGCACAAAGGCGCAGGTATCCAGTCATACCAGTGCTGATTGGCCCTGCTATTCCACGCAGAGATCGAGAAGAGAGTATGGACAAGTACAGCGCAACGATGCTGATGCTCTTCAAACCCTGGGAGATGAAAGACAGCATTTCTTTCAAAGAAGACGATGAAACTTGGACCGCCGCGTTTCAGAGCTTTGCGTCGCAGGCGCCGGAGCATATTACATCCATTATGGACAATATGCAGCAACTACATGAGTGTCATGACGCACGCGACGATCACAGCGCACAGCGAAAGGTACGCGAGGCTCTCCTACGGGGAAGATCCGAGTTCACTGGCATGGATGCCTATGAAGGTGACGCGGACGATGACGAAGTGTGGCTTGCAGCAATGCAAGGGAATGACACAGAGGAAGAAGGGCTGGAGTTCTGCACCAGTGATCTGAGTGATATTATCGCACAACGTGCTGTAGATCATGCGATGGCTGCAGGCTTTTACGACGCTGCGCAGGGGTACAACAAAGTCTTGGTCCTCTTTTTCCAGTGGAAGAGGGTGGAGATGCGGCCATTGATAGGGCCGACATGGCAATGAGGCGTTTGTTAGCTGAAAAGGAGCGCATCTTGAAGATTCGCAAGGGAGGTGATGTTGCATCAGCACCATCTCATACAGGCCCTTCGCGAACGCCTGATCAGACACCAGTCTCCTCTGAGCCCACACTGACTACCTGGAACGCCGAAGTTGAAAGAACCAGACAGAAAAACATGGCCAGGCGCTTTGCTGGGAAGGCCTGGGAGGATTTGGAGGAACATCACCAGTGGTGTCTTACTTTGATCGAAAAATATTCCCTCAACGAAGAGCAGTGTCTAGCTTTTCTTTTAATCTGTGACGCAGAGCTAGATGCAAAACCGACAGTCTGGTCACCCCTCTGCATCTAATCATAGGTGGACCTGGTGGAACAGGCAAGTCCCAGATTTTTACAGCAGTTCAAGAGTTCTTTGCGCTGGGAAATGGCCAAAACAGATTGAAGCTTACAGCACCTACTGGTGTTGCAGCGTCCAACATTGGTGGATCTACAATTCACTCCGAAGCATCTTTGCGAGTTTCTCGTATGAAGATGAAGAGCGAAAGTAATCGAACCAATTTAGAAGAGCGATGGAGACTTGTTAGTACGTGCGTTGTTGACGAGGTGTCTTTCTTAAGCGCGTTGGACATGGCCACCTTGAATGAATACCTCAAGCTAGCAAAGGGTCATGCTTTCACGGATACTCACTTTGGAGGACTCAACATGATCTTTGTAGGCGACATGGCACAGCTTCCGCCTCCGATGTCCAGGCCCCTTTTTGACGCTCATTTGACCAGCGTTGAAAATGTCAATGCTGGAAACGATACTGAACGCAGGGCAGTCAGTGGTATCGCAGCGTTCCGTTCTATTCAAAAAGCTGTCGTTTTAAAAACTGTGATGCGCCAAAAAGATCCCATTTTCATTGCCCTGTTAGGAAGGCTTCGATACGGAATATGCACAGAAGAAGACAAGGCAGTCTTAGATGAGTATGTACTTGGAACTGGCTCCAAAGCCAGCGCAAGCAACATAGACGCAAAAAACTGGGTAGAAGGTATTCCCTCTCCTCTCATTTCTTACCGGAATGGAGTCAGAGATGCTCACAACAATCTCATGGCAGAGGCATTTGCAAAACTAACAGGGCAACAACTACACTTGTACCACTCATTGGACAAAGTGGGTAGAGGGCAGTCTCAAAAAGTTCTCAAAAACAGAGTAGCAGATGCTGCATGGGCGATTCCGCCGAAAAAGGCAAAAGATCTTTATGGTCGACTACCACTTCTCGTTGGTATGCCTGTATTTTGTACCGAAAATATCGCCACTGAGCTTGGTATTTCAAATGGCTCAGAAGGCATTGTCAGAAGCATTGCCTACTTTGAGAAGGAAGACAAACGGTACCTGATCTCTGCTGATGTCGACTTTGATGCCTACACTAGCTCTGACGCATCCGCAGAACATCCTCATCGTGTTGTGTTGAAACCAGCGAAACAGGCGTTTACCTACAAAATTTCCGGTAGTGATGTGGAATATTCCGCCACGCGATGGCAATTGCCTCTGGTGCCCGCATTTGCATACACATGTCACAATTCTCAGGGACGTTCTTTGGAAAGAGCAACAGTGGATTTGGAAAGCGCGGCGACGGCAAAAGACAGAACTGCACTGTCCTATGTGATGCTATCCAGGTTGCGATCTTTGGAGGGGTTGACAATTTTGCGTCCTTTCCCAATGTCTGTGATTAATACCCACGCCTCACAACAGGTCAGAACGGAACTGAAAAGGGTCGACGACCTTGCCAAGGTAACCAAATCATGGGCTCAGGAAGAGTTGAGTTGGTTCTACGACCGAGAATAGAACCTGTCATATAAAAAAAAACCATGTCCCCATCCTCCCCTCCCGCCTCTCCCCCCCCCCCCCCTCTTCTTTGTAGCTCTCTATCTTGTACTGAGGCCTGGGCGATGATATGTGGTAGAAAGTTCAAAGGTTATATTTTCGTTTTCAATTGTGAAAATACATCGAATTGTGAGACTTGAGACTCTTGGATCAGGCCAGAGGGGGTTCAGAATCCCGTCCGCTTGTCGGCTATCCCCCCGGTCCTTTCTTCTTGCTGACGCTCGGCCGCTGCTGAGTGTAAGCATGTCCCTTGCCATCTCTCTTTCCCTTACTTCGCACCCACCCCCACCAGTGTTTGTCATCCTCTTCAAACCTCACGAACGACGAGGACAGTTACCGCGGACGCATCCTACGGAAAGTACAGCTCATCCGAGGAAACAAGGAATCTCACCGCACCGTCTGCCCTGTCACCTCCCCCGAAAACTTCCACTGCGCAAACTTCACGATGTCTTTCCGAAGCCCTAACCAGCTGGGCAAAATGCTCGACCAATTCCGTCGGGGAGCGCAGCAAGCTCAACAAGAAGCTCTGCGACGAGCGAACGCTGCCACTGGTGGCGGAGGCGGGGGCGGAGCAGGTGGCAGCGGCGGCGGACCCAACGTGGGTGGTCTCATCGGTGGAGGTGCGGGAGTGGTCTTGCTCATCGGTGGTGGGCTGGCATTGAGCTCGTCTCTCTTCACGGTGGATGGTGGTCACCGTGCGATCAAGTACAGCCGCATGGGCGGTGTTCGGTCGGATGTGTACTCGGAGGGAACGCATTTCCTGATACCTTGGTTCGAGAAGGCTATTGACTACGACGTGCGTGCGAAGCCGAGGAGCATCGCTTCGCTGACGGGTACCAAGGGTAAGTGTGCACGGAACAAGGGTTCTCTTGCAGAGCATAGACGGGCTTACCGATGCTGACTATTCTCTTCTTTTCTTTCCGATCGCAGACTTGCAAATGGTCAACATCACTTGCCGTGTTCTGTCGCGTCCTGCCATTGACAAGCTCCCCACTATCTACCGTGAAATCGGTACCGACTACGATGAGCGTGTCTTGCCCAGTGTCGTAAACGGTAAGTCCTTTGGAATGCCTAGTCCTGGGCTTAAGTGCATTGCTGACACATTCCTCGCCATCGCTTCTTGCAGAGGTTCTCAAGGCCGTCGTCGCCCAGTTCAACGCTTCCCAGCTGATCACACAACGAGAGCACGTCTCTCGACTGGTGCGCGAGAACCTGACGATCCGCGCAAAGCGCTTCAACCTGCTCCTCGACGACGTCTCCATCACACATATGACTTTCAGCCCAGAGGTGAGTCAACAAAATTCAAGGCGTTCCCTCTTTCCTGTTTCTAGTCTTGTGCTCATCTTCCATCCTCAACTATTATAGTTCACACACGCCGTCGAGGCGAAGCAAATCGCCCAGCAGACCGCTCTCCGTGCTGCTTTCCTTGTCGACCAAGCCATCCAGGAGAAGCAGAGTATCATTGTTCGCGCACAGGGTGAGGCACGCAGTGCTGAGGTAAGTCCAAAACTATCTACATATTATCCAGATTCTTTCAAGTTCATGTTGACTCACCTTTCCTCTTATCTGGTTCGCCCTCCTGATAGCTCATCGGAGAGGCTGTCAAGAAGAACAAGGGTTTCCTCAAGCTTCGAAAGTTGGAGGCGGCGCGGGATATCGCCCACGTCTTGGCCAACAGCGGGAATCGGATCATGCTCGACGCGCAAAGCTTGTTGCTCAATGTGTGAGTTGCCTGCGCTCCTTGAATTTCTGATCTCCAGAACGATTGTGCTGACGGTTTATGTTTTCTTGACCAGTGCGGACGAGGACCCTACGGCACCCCAGAACCAAGGGCGGTGAGAAAGGCAGAACACAGCTCTTTGAGATACAAGATAAAAAAGAACACTGCGGGCGATTCCCTTCCTCCTCGATGGTGGCCAAGTGGCTCGCCGTGGTCTCAACACCGGGCAGGCGCCCCACGATGCCTCCCGCCAAACAGACTCGCATTCTGGCCTCAGCCTCCCCTCTCTTCGTTTCCCGAAATGCAAACCACCTCTTTCTCCTGCTGGTATCCGTGCATAAGACAGTGCACATGAACATGTTCAGGCAGCCAACTGCCTTGGGCGTGCGTTCTTCATGATGACGAACTTAGCGTCATCGACGGAGCAAAAATTAAGGCTCCGAGCGCATGGGAGGACAGCATGGTCGTGCGACCCGCGAGCTTGGCTGAAGCACGACTTCCATCTTTAGTTGCTGCCTTCCATCGCCTTGTCCGTCGAGATTGAAGCAAGGAGCCACGCAACAGTTTATTCGTTCTTTCCGGCTCTCCACGCTCAACTCTGACGGGGTGCCGCGCGTTCCTTCCAAAAGCGGTATCGGTTTTCTTCTCGTCGGTCCCTACCACCCCCACTTCTTCCCTTCGTACGCTCCTTGTGAGCAAAGCTACGACAGCGGGGTGGAACGCTCAGCAAAGCGGACGGCAGTACAGTACTTGTTGACACGGTACGCAGATCTCTCAAAGCGGTCCTCCAGGTAGACTACGGACGCGGTCCTCGTAGAAATCCTGCGCAGCGTATATATCCTACAGAGCCTGGTTCACCCATCTCTCACTTCGGGTTCCGTTCGGTTTGCGTCAAAGCTCTCGGCGTCGTTCTGTGCGCGGGCGATATACATACTCTCGACTGGGACACTACAAATTCTGGAACGCGAAACGCAGGCCTTCCTCTCCTCGGCGCATCGCACCTTCCCTTTCTTATCTCGAGCTGGATCTCGAGCTTTCAGAGATTTATCACGGGCGGCTCGGACAAGGTCTACCACACCCATTCCAACGCGCACTCGAAGGAGTCAAGAAAGATACAGAATGTGTCGTCTACTAGGTAAGTCTTCTTCGCCTTCCCTCGAAATTCAGCGCATCGCTTTTCTGACTGCCGTGACGCGTCCCTATCCGCGCCTCCGCCCAGTCTTCAAAAGCGCAGATGCGTACCAGCTCTCACATATCATCACCAAGCCCGCCCACTCCATCATAAACCAAGCGTTCGATGCGCGTCTCCGACTGGACGCGACGCGTGCTGTGAACGTGAGTTTTCCCTTTATAATGCGCGATTCCCCAAGCAGACTGTGCTAATCGCGGTCTGGTATGCACGTACGTAGGGAGATGGATTTGGAGTTGGGTGGTACGATGCTGAGCCTGATCCGGAGCTGGGATCGGCGCCTTGCATTTTTACGAGTGTGACACCTGTGAGTCGAGTGAATGTTGGCCTTTCATGCCTCTGACGCGAGAAAAGGCGTCTGGAGTAAATTTTTTTCGCCGACTGAAGATTTAATCGTTGTTACAGGCATGGAACAATCAGAATTTGCAACGTTTGGCGGAGAAGATCAAGAGCCCTCTTGTCTTGTGAGTAATTTGATATGCACTGACGCGTCTCTAAGTGTTCTGCACCTTTTCTGACTTCTGTTATTGCGACTTTGCAGCGCTCATGTCCGAGCATCTACCAGTGGCGCGTTGAGTGAGACGAACTGCCATCCATGGCGATACGGTCGGCTGATGTGGTGAGGATCTATTCCCTCTGATACTCCTTATCTCCCCTCAAATCATGCTCACGCGTCAAATTGCCCATGTGTCTTCAGGATGCACAACGGCCAAATCTCCTCCTTCCACCTCATCAAAAGACGCGTCCTCGCCTCCTTGCCCGACGAACTCTTCCTGCTCCCACAAGGCCATACGGATTCCGAGTACGCGTTTGCTGTGTTTTTGTCGCATCTCAAGGAGCCTTGTGCGGGATCTTTCACGTGGATGGAGTTGAGGGATGCGATGCTTGCCACAATTCGGGATTTCAATCGATGGGCTAGGGAGGCTGGGGTACAAGAGGTGAGCAGACAGTTGCTAGGTGTATCTCGCAGCGTTCGCGAGCGCATTTTGTGATGCTGACTGGGAATTTGTGCATCACCCAATCTAGCCGAGCTTGATGAACTTCTGCGTCACGGATGGGGCGAGTGTTGTGTGTACGAGATATGTGTCGAGTCGCACGGAGGAGGCGGCTAGTCTGGTGAGCTCTCGGTGCAATCGACCAGTCAAATAGGGGTTCGATGCTGATGGTCTTCATGATTCTCCGCAGTACTTTTCCTCAGGAGAGTCGTTTTACGAACATCGGCCGGGCGCTTATCGAATGGTGAAGGCTAACAAGCGGGAGAAGGTCATCGTGGTTGCCAGTGAACCTCTTACCTTTGAGAAAGGTGCGTCTGTGACGACCTGGACGCGCGTCGATACGATCGCTCACACTTTTTCCTCCTTTCATTACAGCGGACTGGCTCGAGATCCGGACGAATACACTCCTCTGCATCACGCCTAAGCTGAACGTGCTCCAAGAGCGGATCATGGACGAGTATGCGATCCCATACGACCTATACAATTCGAGAAGCCCTGGATTCGCGCTTTCGGCCGGATTTCCTTCGAATGCGAGTGTGGATTGGGAGTTGAGCAGTAAAGGGCTTGTGCAGACGAACCCTGTTGCTGGTGGTGGTGGTGGTGGTGCTGCTGCTGCTGGAGGAGGAGGTGGGAGCTTAGCAGGAAGCGTAGTGCTTAGTCCTGTGACGGGTGGGGCTCCAGGTCTGCAAGTTCCGAATCGGACGACGCCAGCGACAACGACGACTGCGACGGGCACGAAGGGAGGGGTGAAGAAGGAGGAGAGTGGGGGCGGGTTCGGTGGTGGTGGTGTGCGCAGCGACAGTCTAGAACGACCTCGGGTGCATCGGGCTGGGTTGGTGCCGCCTGTTGCTACGACGGTGGAAGTGGGGAGAGCGCCAGCGCGGGCGTAGATTCAGTCCCCCCATTTCTTCGACATCGAACCTTGCACATCTTCGCTCTGACTCGGACCATCTCAAGACTCCCAGCATACCCACGGCGCACAGCTTTCGAATCACATTCCAACTTGCAATTCACATACGGTCAACCAAGAACAACCCCACCGGCCACCGCATCAACCTGCCCTTTAACATATTACAGCAAACCCCAGCCTTCCCTTTTGCTTCTTCCCACCTGCTGCCCTTTACCTCGTCATTTGCGATACTGAACCTGTTTACTGTTTGTCACCCCCGCCATTATTAATGCTACCTTTCTTTTTTTTCTCTTTGTTGTGAGTCTCCCATCGTGTTTGCTTTCCATGATCTGCCCCTTTCCGTCCAACGGTATGGTGCAGGAAGGTGAGGGAAATCTTGTCGGAGCAGAGCAGAGGCCGCCATAAGCGGAGTTGTTGAGCGTAAGGTGAATGAATGGACTGATGATGTCGATCCAACAGCCAGCTGATGATCGACGGATCTTGACTGACTGGTTCTGCAGAATGCAACGCAGGCAGACAACGGTCGAAGCGTCGAGAATGCGGACTCCGGCGTCCAGTTGTACCAGAGTATGCTCATGGCGATCAACTTTACCAACCCAGCTTGGACAATCAATCCCACCCTGCCCACCTCGGAAGGAGACGGGATCGGCGTCCGACCAGCTCGACCTTATCAATGGACATGAAGATGGGGCACGCAATCAGTACATAATCTTCAGCATACCACAGAATATGCATGCAAAGGTGAAGCTGAAGGTGAGTCTGCTGCTCGCTGCTTCGGTCTCTAATTATCGCAGCTTGCTGCTTCGAGTGAGTCGGTGACCTGGGTGCAGGGTCCGTGGACGACTCACGACGGTAGTGTTCCCAATGTGGCTTCTGGAGCTCTGTTCCGCTGTCCGAGCGAGCGAGGCAACAGGGAGCGTGACACAGAAATAGAGCGCTAACGTGGGATGCATGCAGGTGAAGACTTTGATTGCATATTTACCGAAAGTAAAGCGCAGGCGGAGATGGGGAGGCTTGGATAAGAAGGGCTGGACGCGGTGGCTGGGAAGAGGAGCGGGAGCGCGGGCGAGAGGAGAGAGGAGCGAGGAGAGAAAGGCAAGATCGGGTAAAACTTATAGGAAGGCAGCTCAGAGTAAAGCTCACAAATAAGTACATTTGATAAAGCAGAGATTAGCGCCGGCCTCTTGCTTCCCAGCATGCACGTCGAGTTTGAAGTTGAGCGAGATCGAGGCTGGCATTGGCATCGATGGGTGGGCACGTTGTGGTTATGTATTATGCTCTCGTTCTTCGCTCTTCGCTCTGCCTCTGCTTCGGACATCTTCACACTCGTCCACTACTCGCACTCCGCACTCACAGCAGAGTGGGCATAGGAGAGCTGTCACGGGAAGCATAAACAAGGGCACTGGACAAGCAGACAGGGAAACTGAGACAACTCTCCCTGGCTTTCTCCCCGTCTCCCTTCCCAAGCAAAAAGGGTAAGTTAAGATGCGTCTGGGAATTAAGTCTCCTTCTGACTTTGAATCGCTCACTGAACATCTCATCCTTCACCCCAACGACTACCATCTCCTCGCGCTCACGCTCCCGCTCGGTCACCCTCTCTCTCCGGCCACCCCTGTTGAACCCTTGTTCGTCCTCATCGTCCTCGACATCGACCTTGCCATCCTCGTCAACGAACAGCATACAGCATACACTCAGCATACATCTGCATCTTCAAACGTGCCAATAGGATCTCTCTCAGCCTCAAAAGCCAATGACATCTCATTCACACTGTGAGTCAGTGCTCCCTTTCTCTGCCGCACGCGAGACAGCTTCTAGCCCGTCGTGTTGCATATTGCTTGCTCCGTCGAAGGGGCGCGTGCGCAACTCAGTCCGTCATCGAAACGCCCTCGCATTCCTTTGAGCATGAGCATCTCGTGCCCATCTGGCATGCGGACTCAGCCCAACTTCTCATTTCCCCCTGGCACTCAGTTGAAATACCAGCTGTCCACTTGGAATGCAAATAAGTGCTGACTTTCTCTCCCTCTCTCTCTTGCTCTGCAGACACCGCTTCCTCGTCGCAGTCAATACCACTCACACCAGCGGCATCGAAGTTCATTCGTTCTCGCACCAACTCATCAAACAGCTCACAGGCAGCAGCAGCAGCAGCAGCAGCAGCAGCACGGCAGAGCAGAATTCCGACTCCAATCGGAGCAGCGGCCACAACAACATCTCATTCCAAGAGCCCCGCCGGAACGAGAATCCCTATTCCCTCCAAATCCATCCGTCCGAAGTCGGTAGTGACCACCACCAGCCCTTACAGGACCGCAGAAGCTGCTGCGGTAGCGGATAACAGCACAGCAGTTCCCTGCATCCCGTCATCCTTCGCGCCTCCAGGTCCACCTCCATCTTTCCCTCCTCCTCCAACACCTCCTGCACGAACGGCAAAACCCCGCCTCCGACCAGTTCCACGAGGCGTTCCATCTCCAGACCTGTCCACAGTCGCTCCATCTCGTCTGGCATCGCCTTCCCCTCTACTTCTGCAGAGACCGAAGAGCCACTTCCTCAGCAAGTTCGGCAACAGCGTCCAAGCACAGCGGACAACAGCGGCACTCACTCGCGAAAACCTTCGCTACCTTCCGCAAAACCTCCGCGACCGCCCCGTTCTCGATCGCGCGCTACGTCCATCACCTCTGGGACGGAATCACCTTCGCTCAACAGCGCCGCGCGTCTCCAGCGAGAGGCTCAGGGAATGGTAGATTCTCTCCCTCAATCACTCTCGAACGCTATCCGAATTGCAAAGCAGAAAATTGAGAGCGAGATCCAGAAGAACAACGGGAGCAGCAACAACAGCGACTCCATTGTGACGCCGATCAAAGATCGTCGATTGCAAGTCAACAGCGGCCAAGCTAGTCCTGCAATTATCGCATACAGCCCCTCTCTCGACAACACAACCGTCATTCTTAACGCTCAGCACGATCTCACTCTCCCAACGGACATGATGCTTGACGTCGATTCCAAGCTCGACCCTATGTACAGCCCTCGTGCAGACGCCAGCGCGAGAACGAGCTTCATCAGCACACATACCAACACGAGTACGACGGCGAGTGCTACAGCCAGCACGAGTACGCATCGGACGAGTTCAGTCATGAGTGCGGGAACAACCGCTCCTTCCCTCTCTTTCGAACCGTCCTCTAACTGGACCTCCCCCCACAAGAGTCCAAGTGCACTTCCGGCCCAACTGGCAGCCGTCAAATCGTTCCCTCAGAGCCGATCACGAGAGGCAAACTTCTCCAACCCTCAATCTCCCGCTAATCCTACCAACCATCTCTCGCTAGAAGACGACGAGGTCGATTCGGCTTCATCCGGATCAGCTATGGAGTACATGAACACGGTCAGGAGCACAAGATCCGCTGCGGCGCATTCATTACCGAGCGATCCCCAGGCGCGGATGCATGCACTTATGATGCGGAAGCAGCAGATGGCCGCGAAGGCTCAGGAGTTGTTGAATCGGTCCAGTAGTGGTTCTCATCGGCGGACCGGGAGCGAGCCTGTGAATGTGGATCCTGCTGTCCGACCGAGTGGCTCGCCATCGAAACAGGGACAACAACAACAACAACAACAACGAAATTCATCCGCCTTGGCTACAGGTCTAGGACTCGACTTGGATCCAATTTCCTCCACTTCCCTCGTTGGCGGTACCGCTCAGAAGGGCCGCGACTCTATGGGCGGCACGGACGGGACAACGACGAGTGCTGCATTCGTCAGTGCTACTGATTCGCCTGCCTTCCGTCTCCTGGAGCTGGGTGCTCAGCAGCAGACTGCCTCCTCCGCAGAGCAAGAGGATGCGCGCGACGGACAGGATTTGACTCAGGCGCATGTGAAAGCGTTGCCTGCGTCTAGGCGGCCCTCGCTCGGTGGACTTCGGCGGTGGTTGAGTTCGTCCGAGTTGGCGGATGGAAACGCAACGGCTGTTCCTGCTTCGTCGGAGAGCCAGGCTGCTGCTCTGGTTCAGACGGAAGATGGACGATTGGGAGTCTTCCCTGATCAACAGGGGACAATGTTTGACCGGCATTGGTACACGGGAGGTCCAATCCCGAATGTGCCATATCTCGCTGGGGATGCCGATGATGCTGGATCGGAGCCTTCTCGGGGCAACAACTCTCATCGTCGGTCTGCTACCACGCGAGAGTCGAGTTCGGGCCGGGCTGGGTTCCAGGCGAAGGACAGTCCCGCTAAACTTGGAGTTGGGGAGGATGGGATGAACAGTGCTTTTGCGAGCGCGGGCCATCCGACTCCTGTCGTTCCTGCCTCTTCGTCGAACTGGGGTACGAGCTCTGCGAAAATCTCGGACGTTCAACAATTGAAGACGACTACGACTCCGCTGCTTTCGCCTTCTTCGCCTGTTGTCTCGGGTCTGCCTTCGGCCTTAGGTGATGCCGATCTTGTTCGATCGGCTAGTTCGGATCATGTCGTTCGACGAGCACTGATGCAGACGGCGTCTCGAAGTTCCTTGCGTTCTCTTGCACGTCAAGGGGGGTCCCCTGGTGACGGAAGGAAAAGGCTACCTGGTGCCGTACTCCCACCGCGCTTTTCGCATGCGCCTTCGCTCTCCACTTCATCTTCTGTGGAGGTTCCGCAGAGGTCGAGCAGTCGGATGTCGATGGAGGTTGTGTCTCCAGGTGCACCGGCGCGGGTTGTTCGGGAAGAACCGGATGTGTTTGAAGAGATGATTCGGAGGGGGGATGTTCGCGGTGTGGGTTCGGGTGAGGGGACTTCGACTGTCATGACTGCTACTTCTCCTCGACCTATTTCGGACCCTACTGGTGGAGGTGAGTTTGATTAATCTTCTGTGGTTCTTGGGATCAAAGGCGAGTTCCTGACCTGCTCTCATCCCATCTTCTTTCAGATTCTTCCCGTCTTCTGCTTTATGGCCGACACGATGGGAGTGTGCCGGCGTACTTGGACATGCACTTGCCAATGCTTGCGCCTCAACTACGAATCCTCGATATCTCCGGTTGTGGATTGATCGAGATCCCCGACGTCGTCGCACAATGCACCTCCCTGACCGAGCTCAACATTTCAGCAAACCGAATCGGGACAATTCCCGACTTTATCGGCGGCTTCAAGCAACTTCAAGTCTTCCAGGCTGACTTCTGCGAGTTGGTGTACCTTCCTTACGCCTTGCACGAGCTCTCGGAGTGTCTCCTAGTCCTGAGCGTACGTGGCAACAAGCTCACTCACGTTCCCTCGTGGTTGCACCTCCTCACTTCCCTGGAACGACTCAACTACGAAGGCAACCCACTTCGGGCCCAGTGGCGATCCATCTTGGATCCTCTGATGCGAGCGACTTTAATTCCGCCTACCGCTGCGGCTGATACTTCTTTGGAATCCCCCAACGCGGATTCGAGCTCGGGCACGATATTGGCACGTCTTGATGGGTTGCCGACTGGGATGAGTGGTGGGCCTGTGACGGCTCCGCCTGGATTGCCGAGTACGTTCTCGTTCTCTGCGTTGCTCTCGAGCGTACCAGCTTCGCGAGCGGAATTCGGGAGGAGGCCTTCGCCTTCGCCTGTGCTTCTTTCGCCGCAGGGTCCGAATGCTGGGTTGCCGCTCAATGTGGGCCGGTTCAACGGCCTTCCAGACTGGAGTGGTACCAGCTCGCCTGTGGCTTCTCCTGGGGCCAGTCGAGCCGGTGCCAATCTCTTGGGTGCTCCGTTCCAGCCTACACTTGGATCACGGTCATCTTCGGGTCATGGTGGGATATCTCAGCTTCTTGATGATGAGGAGGAGGAGCAGGAGGAGATTATGAACAACGAGGGTGATCGGAATCGGTTGGGCCATGGAGTTGGTTCGTTGAACATCCCTGCTTCGACGTCGATGTTGTCAGTGAACAGCAGTGCGACTTCACCGTTTGCGACCTCCGTAGAGTCGTCAGGTGGACCGGAACGGCCGCCCAGTTCCAGCGATTTCCTCAGTACGGATCCGGTCGGTTCGAAGGGCAGTCGGTGGAAGTTCTTCCGCAAGTCTGGACGGAAAGTCTCGACGAGCGGGATGAAGGATTTCATGTCTTCGACTTCTTCGCAGGGTGATGATATGGGAAGTAAACGGAAATCGACTTCGCGACCTAGCACGAGCTCGGGTGTGATGACTACGACCGCGAATGTCAGTACGACGTCCTTCGGCACCCTTCCTACTTCTCCTCTCAGGTTGACGGCCGGTTTCGAACCGGAGACGCCTGCCAGTGTTGCTTCGACCTCGTCCTTCTTTGGTGTTCGGCGATCTCGGAAAGCTTCAACGCCCTACGCGGATATGACGGGGTCTGCGGATGCGTCCAACTTCACTAAGTCGGTTACCGCCCCGAGTGCGAGTGGAATGTTTGCCTCCTCCTCTGGCATGCCGATGCCTACGACTAGGACGCCCTTGGCGAGCTTGAGCTCAGCTTCCCCTCTTCCTGAAGCTGAGCACAAGTTTTCGCCGATGTCTCCGTTCCCGAGCTTGGACTCTCAGAAGCGGATCGCGGCGGCCAGGGCTATAGCCGATGCTCAAAAGACCAGCTCGGGAACAGGTGAGGGTCACGGCAAGGATGGTGATGAGAGCAGTATTCTCGACGATGCCAGTTTCGAAATTCCTGGCAATACCGTCGGACCGGGAAGTCTTGCGCCATCGACTTCGTATCTGGGCACCATTCCGAACCCTGCTGGGCTTGTCGTTCGGCCCGTTGAGCTTTGGCCGGAGCACTTCATCCGACTGAGGGCGCTGATGTACTACCTCCGCGACTTGGATGAGCTTGGACCTGAGCGTGTCACCGCCGCATCCGCAAACCTGGAGTTGGAGGACGATCTCTGCAAGTCCAAACGGTCGAGTATGGTCGTTTGCAGTACTCCTTCGGCATCGGATGTGGAGGGTAGCATCACTGGTTTGAGCTCCAAGACAGCTACGGATGGCTCGCGCCCTACTTCTGGTGTTCCCTCTATCGATTCGGGCGTCTCCGACTTCAAAGCGGAGGCGGAGCCGGTATACAAGGACAGCGCCTCGCTCCGAAGCAAGATCATCTCTGAGATTGTATCGACGGAGGAGACGTATGTGACTCTCTTGGCCGAGTTGGTCGAGATTTACGTCCGGCCTGCACGGAGACCTTGGGATGGGAGCAGTTATCCGCCTGTTCCGCCTGGCGAGCAGCGAGCTGTGTTCGGCAATGTGGATGCACTGCTCTCGTTCCATCAAGGGGCATTCTTGCCTGCGTTGAGGACGGCTACGGAGCCCCTCACGCTCGTCAAAGGCGCTGATCAGGACTCTGACATTACTGCGCAGGTGGCGGAGGAGGTGGCGGATGTCTTCACGAGGCATGCGGCCTTCTTGCGGGCGTACGTTCCCTATGTCAACGGTGCGGACGATGCGCAAAGTCGTATCATGACTTGGCGGACGGGCTCGGGGAACAGCAGCCTCAACTCCACTCGACCCAACTCTCCTTTCTTCAAGTCCTTCGCCCATCTGCCGGATGCGACGGGCAGCGAACTTTCGTCTTCCCAGCGCAAGAAGGCACGGGCGTTCCTCAAGCGATGCCGTGAACACCCTAAGCACTCCCAGCTCAGTCTGGAGAGCTACTTGCTCCTTCCTGTTCAGAGGATTCCGCGGTACCGTCTCCTGCTTGAGCAATTGCGGAAGTCGACTCCACCTTCGCGCTTGGTCGACCCTATGGCCACAACTCGCGCATTGGAGCACGTGGCTACCATGGCCTCCAGCGTGAATGAGAGCAAGCGTCAATCCGAGCAGGATCGTCGATTGTTGCAATGGCAGAATCGCATCCGGGGTAAATGGCCCTCACCGCTTGTCCAGCCTCACCGGAGGTTTGTCAGGGAGGGACAACTGGTGTTGAGGAGGGTTGTGAAGCGCGAAGCGGCTTTTGGTGTTGAAGATGCCTGTGTGCCGATGGACGAGATGAAGCGGGACAATGCGGTCACTGTTCGTGGGGATGGTGCTACTGTGGATTACCTGCATCAGCAGTCGCTTTCGAGAACGATCACTGTACTTCTGTGAGTTTGTTGTGCCTCGTGTTTTTCCTTGCCTTCTCTAGCACCAGATGACTGACTCATTGGTTCTCGTTTCGCAGGTGCAATGATCTGATTGCGCTTGTCACGCCTGCGGAGGGTGACAGGCTGTTCGGTGGCCATGACGGGCGCGAACTTGTGGACCTTTACGGAGTTCTTCACTTGCAAGGCGCTCGTGCTGTCAAGGTTGTTGCTGAAAACAGTGAGTATACAACATTCTCAAGCACTCCCAATCTAGAGTCTTCCTTTCTTACATCGTCTCCATCATTTTCCCCGTGAACAGGCATACGTGTGGTAGACAGTAAGAGTGTCCTTTACTTCGCGTGCAAGAGCCCACAAGAAGCCCAGTCGTGGGCCGAGTCGATGAACTTGGCTAGGTCTGCGCTGAAACGATCATGAAGAAACGAAGACCAGTCCGAGCCTGGGATACGAAAAAACGACCCAGTACGACCCCACAACCATGACCCGAACTAAGACGGCCCAGCAAACCTCCCTACCACTTCTTAATCCCTCCTACTTGCGACGACATTCCTGCCGGCTCTTTCTAGAGAGTCATTTCCCTTCATCTTCGATTACGATCCGACTGCTCTCGTTGCGCGAAGATCACATCCTTTGGGAACTCCAATATTCATTTTCTCCCTTGACGTTTGAATTCCTCAGATCCGACTTCGTACTCCCAGCTATCATGTCAACGGTTTACAGCTCACTCCAAAGAATGTAATGTGCTCTTCTCTCCTTTCTCCCTTGAAACTTCCTCGCTATCTTCGAAATTATACCGCTGCTACCCCATCAATGTGTCTGCGTGCCTGTTCGAAGATTCCAGGAATGACGAGACCAACTTCATGCACGGTAACAGTAACGGCTGGTATTCATTGCATTCTCGTGATCCAGTTTTCATCTGCGACCGAGTCGATTCTCAGTAAGGGTTCCTGCAAATGCCTGAGCAAGAAATCGCCGTTGGGTAGATCGTTCTCGTCCGCTCTCCACGCCGCCTCTTTCTCATCGGCTGCCACGCCCGTCTGGACATGTCGGACAATCAAGCGCTTGCGTGCGAGATCGCGGTCGACTTGGATGAGCCAGCGTTCGTTGTAGGTGCGTGAGGCGCGGGACCAGTGCGAGTTGCCTTTGTCTTGGTCTTCGTCGTTGGACGAGTTCAGATTGGCGTAGAGACCCTCGATTAGGATGAGACGGGCTGTGGGTGGGACAGGAATGTCGTGCTCGACTGGATCCTGTAGGTAGAAATGCTAAAGGCGTTCAAATATGGCTTATGACAGTCAAAGCAATAGGAACGAGGGAAGGAGGCTTACCTTGACAGAGTGGGAGAAGGAAGGTGCCCAGAGGGTCCCATCTTCGTCGGCTCCTGCAACTGCTTTGGCAGTTTCCGAGATGGGCGTTCGCAGCGATTCCACGAAGTCCGCAAAGCCCTATTTGTCCCAGTCGATCAGCGAATGCACATCCTCTCGTAGCCATTTTTCCACATCTCACTCACCTGAGCATCGAAAGTCCATTCGGCACCTCTCCGATCCTTCGCTAATTTAGGATCCGGCATAGCTTCCAGCTGGGCGCGGGTCAGATGCCATCCGTCCATACCGACTACGATGGCGATGTCCGGAGAGGATGGATGATGTTTCCGATAGAGACTGTTGATGTTTTTGACGACGGCCTGCGCGAGGACGCTCTTGCCTGATCCGGGAATGCCACACAGGCCAACGAGGTATCGGTGGTCGGTGTCATAGCTGCGTGCAAAGGAATCAAAGCCAAAAGAGAGGGAAGTAGGGGGAATGGACAAAGAGTGAGGCAGAAGAAGAAAGGAGGAGTTAGATTCAAGGAATGGACACGGGTTCCGCCAGGATGAAGCAAGAGGCAAAAAAGGATTGGGATCAGTATCGCTGGACAGGATGCCTGTTTATCTGCATGGAAAGTGTAAGCTCACACCTGCAACTTTTCAACGAGCCTCTGTGAGAGGTCTTGAACGACGGCCTCCATATCCTCTCGCTGGCCAAAGACTTGAACTTCCACAGTGGATGAACCTGTGGGTGGTGGGCGAAGTCAAGGTGTCAAGGCAAAGGGCCTCGTTCCAAATGAGCTTAGCGGTTCGATCACAGCGACAACCACCACTGACCGCTGGATCTGCGCCTGCCTTTCCATGATCGAGGTGAATTCCTCAGTGTATAGCTCGCGATTGTCCGAATCCTCTCAGCTCGCGCTCGGGGGCGATCTGATGCATCCCTCCTCGATCGGCTGCCGTAAGTCATCGAGCCTCTGCGCTGGGACGTGCCTTTGCGCCTCATCAACACCGTCCATGCCTCTAGACGACACTCCCTCTCTGCCAGCTTAGGAGCCTGAAGGAGGGGAACCGCTCATGACCATACAGCTCACTCCATACCTAATGCACCTTCTTTACCAGATAAAATCGATGTCGACGGCCCCTATAACCGCTGACACCTTCTCTCGAGTGTCGCTGTTTCCCTCACAGACATTCGTCTAACTTCAAAGGTCCTCTTTGATGGCAGGGTCCCTATGCATACCGCGAGTACTCTATTCAACCGTGCGGGTGCGTTGTTGATGTTGGTATCAGACGGGCGGGGCTTGATGTAGGCACCGATGGGCCGTCAGCCCCTCACAAGTATTCAACCGTTGCTGAGCGATACGACCTGGTCCACAGAGATGTCGACACCACACAGTCCGGTGCACCACCGAGATTGGTCAGGCTCGACGAGGAGCCAAGATGGAAAGTGTTGCTCATTCCTGCTAACTCAGGCATCTCGAATCAAGACTGTCCTCCTTAGAGTGGGCCCACTTCCACACAGCAGAGCATCTCGGACCCCCTTTGATCGCATCCTTGACGAACCTTTCCGTCAATTCGGAGTTCTCTCTCATTCCCTCTTTCCCATTCCCTCTTTCTCATTCCCTCTCTAAACTTCTCCCTCCTCCTTCAAGAACTTGGAACCACCCTCCTCTCAGTCTCCCTCTCCCTCTCCCCCGCACCCGCACCCGCCCCGCCTTCCCGGTCTCGTTGGCCTCACTGGTTTCCTTTCGCAGCGTAGGATACCAGGCTCGCCATCTCGGTCCAGCCCTCACGCTCCCTATATATATCACGGTCCTTACACCTTCAAAATCGCAGCGAACGGAACCACCACTCGCACAAGTAGAATATCCCCTACCAGTCGCCCGAAAAAGATGCGCTTCTCACTTCCTACCTTCTCTCTCCTCGTCGGCTTTGCGGCTGTGACAGCAGCGACTCACCACTCCCATCACTCTCGACGCGCGGCTGGTGATTACACCTTCGTCGACACAACGTCTGGCCGGGCCAAAGGTGTCTACCTCCCGAACTCTGGGGTATATCGCTATCTCGGCATTCCTTACGCCGAAGACACGGGTGGACAGCATCGGTTCAAACCGGCGGTACGCAAGGCACGAGTGTCTGGCATTATCGATGCTACGCATGCAGGGCCGAGCTGTATATCGACTCAGGGCAACATCAGTCGGACTGCTCTGGGGTTCACGGGTCAGCAGCTTCCTGATCCGTCGACGTGGTCGGAGGATTGCCTCTTGGTCAATCTGTACGTCAACCAGGCTGCTCGTCGGAGAGCTGGCAAGGGAGCCAAGGCGGCTGTTCTCATCTATGTAAGTGGACCGTAGGGTCCTGGTGATTTTCACGCTTGAGCTCCTTCTGATCATTCCTGTGTTCATCCCTTCTCTCAGGTCTATGGCGGCAGCTTCATGACGGGCTCTCCGACCATTCCGATCTACGATGGTGTCCCTTTCGCATCAGCCAACGAGGACACAATCTTCGTGACATTCTCGTATCGCTTGTCCATCTTCGGCAATCCGATGTCCCCTCAGGTCACCAAGTACCAGAACATCGGATGGAACTTCGGCCTGACTGACATGCACCTCATGCTGGACTGGCTTCGAGACAACGTGGCCAGCTTTGGAGGTGACCCGAACAGGATCGTCATGTTTGGCGGATCGAGCGGAAGTACGATGGTGGACGCCTATGGATTCTCCGAGTATGGCAAGAACAACTCGGTTGCGAAGGGCTTGATTGTCCAATCCGGTGCCATCCTGGGAATGGAGCTGATCACAGGAGCGGCCTCAAAAACGACCTTTGGTCGACCTGACAGCGAATGGAACACAGTCGCCTCTGCCGTCGGATGTGGGAAGAAGGGCGACGATGCTCAGCTGGCGTGTATGCAGAGCAAGAGCTGGTCCGAGATCGCGGCTGCGACAGTCTCGGCTGGACGCGTCTTTGCCCCAACTCCGGACAATGTGACCTGGTTCGACAATTGGGCACTTCGATCCGCTTCGGGGAAAATGGCCAAGATCCCGACCATCTTTGGAACGAACTCGAACGAGGCCACCCTGTTCGGGGATCATGACAGCGAGATATCTTGCAAGACGGCTGATGCCATGTTCACTCCGCCATTCTGGACGTGCCCGGCGGCAACGGAGGCGGCTGATCGTGTTCGGGCGGGTGTACCGACGTGGCGGTACCTGTACAGCGGTCGATGGGATGCCTTCCTGCAGGGCCGTCCCTGGATAGGAACGTACCACTTCTCTGAGATTCCTCAAATCCTCGGTACGACTCCACCCTACTGGGTCTCCGACTCTAGCCAACGCGCTCCACCCACACCGGCCCAGCTTGCAAACTCGAGGGCTTTCCAAACGATGTGGCGAGCTTTCGCTCATGACCCTCTCCATGGGCTTGAACAATTCGGCTGGCCGCAATACAGTCCACGCAAGCGGACGCTGGCGCACATTGCCAAGGACAATCGGGAGGATCTCGTTCTGGAGGTTGCCCCGGCTGTTGAGGATCGTACCTGCCGAATATTGACGCCACTCACGACGTCGATGCAGGACGTTGCTCGAAGGATCAACTCCATCTTCTGAAGTGCCGGTGGACGATGCTGTCCCGTAACAAGGGCAAGAGCTTCCCCATTGAAGGATTCGGCATTTTCTCGGACAATTCTGCGTTCCAGTCGCTCCACATTTGATTTTCTGCCTCTGCCTGCTTCTCATACAACGCCATAGATCATCAATAGTACTAGCACTAGCAATAGCATCCTTGTACTACCTTGTCTTGCTTCAACTGCCAAAAGGGTGACGTGTCTTTTTGAAGCGCACACGTGACTCTTGCTCTCGGAGCCTTCTTCCAACTTTTTTTCTCCAACTGTCCCAAAACTTCCTCTGAACTTGGCATTCGAGGTGAACGCCATCCACGATCCGCACGGAGTGAACAAGCAGAAAGCCATGTCGCAAGCAGAGACAGCAGACGCAGAGTCAAGCACGGCAGCCAACGTCGTCGTCGTCAACAAGAACAAGCGCTTCCGCAAGGACAAGCCCTGGGATACGGATGACATTGACCACTGGACCATTCCGGACTTCAAGCCGGAGGACAACCCCGCTCCCTTTGCGGAGGAGAGTAGCTTTGCTACGCTCTTTCCTAAGTATCGGGAGGCGTACTTGCGCGAGAACTGGGGACATGTGACTCGTTCGTTGGAGAAGGTGGTAAGTTTTGTCTCCTCTCTGTCTTTTCCTTTGCTTCTGAAGCGGGAGCTGATTTGCCAAATCTCCTTGATTTTGGCATTCTGCCTTCTTCTTCTTAATGTTCCTCAGGGCGTTGCATGTACGCTGGACTTGGTCGAAGGTAGTATGACGGTCCGAACAACACGCAAGACATACGACCCGTACATCATCCTCAAAGCGCGAGACCTCATCAAGCTCCTCTCTCGTTCCGTCCCCTTCCCGCAAGCTGTCCGTATCCTTGAAGACGGCGTCGCATGCGACGTGATCAAGATTGGTACGCTCGTGCGGAACAAGGAGCGCTTCGTGAAGCGTCGACAGCGGATTATTGGGCCGAATGGGAGTACGCTCAAGGCGATTGAGCTGTTGACGGGCTGTTATGTGATGGTGCAGGGTAACACGGTCAGCTGTATGGGCCCTTTCAAAGGATTGAAGGATGTGAGGAGGATTGTGCTGGACTGTATGAAGAATGTTCATCCGATCTACCACATCAAGGTCAGTTTCTCCCCATCAACCTTCTTCGGGGACCGTCTTTACTCGGACTGTAGTGCTGACTTCAAATTTCCATGCAGGAACTTATGATCAAGCGCGAACTTGCAAAAGACCCGAAACTGGCCAATGAATCCTGGGACCGGTTCTTGCCCAAGTTCAAGAAGCGGAACATCAAAGCCAAGAAGTCAGAGGGACCTGCTTCGGGATCGAACTCGGCACCGATTGGAAATGGCAGCGGCGAGGGCGATAGTGCAGCAGGGGGGAAGAAGAAGAAGGTTTATACACCTTTCCCGCCTGCGCAGACACCTCGTAAGATCGACTTGCAAATGGAAAGCGGAGGTGAGTCACCACAATTCTCTTCGCCATTTTTCTCAGCTTTGGGGGCTGTACTGATCCTCGTATATGTTTTCTTCAGAGTACTTCCTCAAGCCCCACCAGAAACGACAGGCGGAGGAAGACCGGAAACGGAAATCTCAAGAGGACAATGCGGTCCGTCGAGAGGAAGAGCGAGCGAAGGCATACATCCCGCCGGAGGAGCCTACTCGGACGACTCGGAGTGCGGAGACGGACGATGGGGAGGAGAAGAAGAAAAAGAAGAAGCGGAAGAGAGAGGAGGGAGAGGATGGGGATGCGAGTGGGGCTGATGTAGAGAAGAAGAAGGAGAAGAAGAAGAGTAAGGAGAAGGATGGGGAGGAAAAGAAGAAGAAGAAGCGACGGGAGAGCGAGTAAATTCTGAGCAGTTAGGAATTAAAGGCGCACTGTTACTTTCCAATATCATCGCGGATATCGCTTCACTCTGCGCCCTGCGGACTGGCCCTGAACTTCTCTCCATCTTGTGGCAGTGCCACACGGGTTCGAATTTCTAAACACGAGTGAGAATTGGTTTGCGATTGAATAGAGGGTGGCGAAGTGACAACTTGTCCTGCTGGCATCCTGCTTCGAGCTCTGGGCATGTGGAGCTCGCGGGGACTGTCGCGCATCAGGATCTGTTCAAAGGTAGGCCAATTTACACAGCTAGATGAGGGCAGAGGAATGAAATGCAATATGCGCGGTCAGCATATGAGAGTTACCTCAAAGGAGATTGGATTGTGCTCACCCTCTGGTGCGTGGGAGACGTAGTCGATTGCCTGCTGGACTGTGGTGATACCGTCTGCCTCCTCGTCGGGGATCTCCTGCAATACATAACAAGCCGAGGTGGGGGTGAGTAAGAGTCGCACGCGTGCGCATATATCAGAATCATGACAGCCCGTCATTTTCGACGCGTCATCACCCTCCAGACACTCACAATGTTGAACTCCTCCTCGATGGCCATGACGACCTCGACAGCATCAAGACTGTCCAGACCGAGATCGGTGGTGAAGGAAGCGGAGGGGGTGATAGCGCTAGGCTTGACCTTCTCAAAGGAGCCGAGGACGTCCCGAATGCGCTTCTCGATGTCTTCGACGGAGGGCCCACCACTGGATGCGTATGAGCGGACGGCGGAGAGGGTAAATGAGGGGGCCGACAACCGTGCGCGGGCGGCGGTGAGGAAGGGGGCGCTGGAAGAAGGAGAGGCGGCGGCTGCGGCGGCCGTGCGGAAGGCTGAGGTGCTGGCGGCCCGGACGACTACTTGCCGGGAAGCTGCGGTTGCTGCGGTGCGCGTGAGAGCGGAGGTAAGCATGGTCTGTTTTGGGGGAGAGAGTGAGAGAGGGAAAGAGAAATCCGTTTTCTTGCTTGCGACTTTGATGGTCGATAGCTTTGATGGTCGATAGCGTCGACGTCAAAGGTCTTTGCTCGGAGGAAGTGGGTGGGAGAGAAATGACAAATCCAGGCTGTGACCCTGAGACGCTCGCTGTTGGGGAGTCTGTAAGAAGTCTCTAAGCAGCATGTACCTTGCCAGACCCCCGTCTTGAGCGTGCAGAGAAGGGTCTTGCGGGTCTCTCCTCTGTCCTTCTTCACCTTCTTCCCAACAACGCCTTGGCCCATAGCGAAGGGCAGACGACCATTGCATCGAACAGCAAACACACAAGATGAAAGGTCTCGCCTTCCGCAAACTCTCGCGGACAAAGTCCCATCGAAACGCGCTCCTAAGGAACCTCGTCACCTCCCTCTTCCAGCACGACCGCATCGTCACAACCGTCGCAAAGGCAAAGGAGGCAGCACGAGAGGCCGAGAAGCTCATCACGCTGGGCAAGCGCTCCCTCGCGGCGGGGACAGTACCGCGATTTGCTGCGTTGCGCGCGGGGCTGCCGGAAGCTCATTGGCAGCCTGACGTCGCTCCTGATGCGGCGCGGACGGCGGCTCAGCAGACTGGTTCGCAGTCAAATCACGTCGGCAAGGGCCAACAAGCGCACACAAATGCCAGAATCTATCTCTATGTGAGCTTCCCCCTTCCTGATCACTTCTGTACGGAATAGAGGGCCTGAAGTGTTCTGACCCGTGCCACGCTCCTCATGCAGTCGCCCGCCGAGACTCTGCCACACCTTTACACGCTCGCCGAACGCTATGCAGCCCGACCGGGCGGATACACCCGCATTCACCTCATGGGCCACCGAAAGGGCGACCATGCTCCTCGCGCCGTGCTTGAGCTCGTCGATGGACCCCGGGATGTCAGACTCGAAATGACGGCTCGGGCTGTGGGACGACAACTGTATGTCGGCGCGGCTGCCGCTCAGACTGCGTCCATGTACGGCACTGGCACTTCCACAACTTCTGCACTGGTCGGACGCGAACCCAGTTTGGACGCTGCCAGCGTCGAGAAGGTGGTCAAGCGCTTCTTGACCCTGACCCCTGCTGCCATCGGAGCTCTCGCTCAGGCATCTGAGCACGGACGACCAGAAAAGTTCGCCCAGAACGTCTTGGGGAACCTCTTCTCGAGCTCACTGTTGAACCCGGTCACCAAGGACAACGCAATCAAGGTCACACAGTTCGGCGGGCGAGCCGCTGTTGAGCGGCTTTTCACTCTTGCAACGGAGCATGTGCGTTACCTCAGTGCCCAAGACGAACTGCTTGCACGGGACGAAGAGGCAGCAACCGCAGCACGGAAGAGCGGGTCTCGCTTCCCTCCTGAACTGCAAAGTGTGGCACCCCGTGGTCTAGCCGCATCAGGTACATTGCGAAGCTCTGACCTCCTCGTACCCATCGACTCCGCATACGCTCCGCTCTCCTCGGCTGAGGGACCAAAGACGAGGAGAAGACATGCGGGCGAATGGAGACCGCACTTGATCGGAAACACGCCCTCTTCCACCTCAGCGGCCATCGCATCAGGCTTGATCTCACCCACTACCTCATCATCTTCGTCACGGCTCGTCCGAACAGCCACGCACGGAGGGACTGCATTACGCGTCCGAAGGGGTGGCTCAGAGAGTGCGATTGCGTTGAGTAAAGGTGTGTTTGCGAGGAAGAGGCTGGGGAGGGATCTGGAGCTTTTGGGAGGCAGGAGGAAGGCGGGTATCTGGAGTGAGGTGCAGCTTGGGGAAGATGGACAGCGGTAGAGTTGGGTCGTGTATGTGATGTAATGTCGACGCAATGCAGAACTTCGGCACGTCTTATCATACACATCAGCCATTTGTCGCTCTCCAGAGAGGCTTGAGCTAGCTGTAAGAAAGAATGAACCTCTCGCAATGGGAGAGAGACTGACGCTGACTCCCCGAGAAAGAAGGACGGTCGTGAGGCTCCTCATATGTATACAGCCACTTTCAACATTCAATCAGCTCTTAGCGACAACGACTTCCACCCACTTCCATCCCAACTTGTACCTGGGCCCATTACTTTCTCTTCCTGCCTTCCTTGGATCTCCTCTTCTTGAGAACTCGAGCGATAGTCCGTGATGCTTCATCCACAAATCACAATCCGCAGGGATGTCTGTGGGAAGAACAACAGCTCCTCTCAAGGATGGTCACTCTCCGGCGTCCGGCGAGGAGGAGGAAGAAGGGGGAAGGGGGGAGACAAGGATGCTGGGTATAGTCAATCATAGACAGTCAGCTAGTAAGCAATTCTGAGTCAGCTGTCAGTGGAAGAAAGAATGCGTCGCAAGGGGGAGAGAGGTCAGCGGGTCAGCCACATATCAAACTTAAGAACAGCTTCCCAGTCATCGCTCTTCGAGGATGAGGTCACGCTGATGAGAGAGGCATGAGGAGGGACGGGTGAGGAAGGGAGACGGGTGGAAGAAAAAGGCTAAGAGCGCGGTAAAGACCTGCTCAGACGTAGACGAATAGCGCCTCATAATGCCGTACTGCGCAACATTTGTCAACGAAATCGGCCGCTGATTCATTGCAGGAGACGACGGCGCTGAGTCTCCGACTGAGCCTATCAAGGGGTGATGGGCGGGAGGGCAAGGGCAAGGAGGGCCACCGCGGAGGGATCGTAGAGCTGTACGTCAACGAAAGGTAAACCGGTGCAGCGATGAGTTAGTTGGCGTGATCGTATCATCAGACCTCAGTGATAAGGCACTCACTCTGCAATAGGGAATGAGAGGCCTTGGACATTCCTCAATCGGTCTCGTGACTCGTCCTCTCTGGCATAGACGTCGACACTGCAGCGGCGAACGAGGTGGCGCCGTGATCCTGAGATGCGATGATGATGTAAAACGATCCTGCAACCTGGGCATCGAAGGAAGACAGCTGGAAAGGGGCGAGATGATGTCAGGTCGGGACTGCCAATTCGATACTACGGTGCCAGACAGGACTGGGGCCACAAAGCCAGCGGAACTTGAGGTGGCACAACCAACGCGAAACACTCACTGTCTTTGTTGAACAGCATGGCCATCCGCAACTCATCCGGCCGACAATATTGATCCAGTTGAGCGAGCAATGTAGATGTTGCTGATAGTGCGGAAGAGCTTGAGGATGATCGATCCGAGTTTTATGATTTCGGCTATCGTCGTCGCCTTTGACTTCGGTCTTGCTGTGCTGGTCGAACTTCGCCCGAAGGTGGTTATCTGAGAAGACACGATAGGCTGCAGCAGAGGAAGACATAGCTAGGGCTTGTCCAGATGAGTACACGCTTCATACGTGAGGAAATGGAGAGGTTGAGCGCACCTTCGTCAATCGTCTGGAAGCGGTGGGCTGAATGCAAGCGGGCTAGTAGAGAAGAGAGTCAGGTGTCAGGTAGTCGAGTGTGCATGATGAGCGAGCTGCCTCCTCGGACTCTGTTGGAGCAACAGTACGGATGTGCGAGGGTTGACCCGCAGATGCATCTTGCCATCGTCCGCTTCGCCTCGGGCTCCGGTCCACGCAATCGATTATATCAATGATGTCGCACCGGGGGGGTGGAGAAGGTGGTTCAGCACTCCATACGTAGAAATGAATAGGTTAGCAGAATTCAAGAGCGGACTTACCCCTAGAAGGGCCCCACCCTTCTCCTCCCCGGACCGGAGGGAACACTCGGTGGTGGAATGCAAGTGGCCAGCTTGGCATCCTCACCACCCGGATCACAACGGTACAAACGGAGAAGGGTGGAGTAAGCGCAGGAGAACCACAAAAAGTGGCCCCTCCGTTTCCGCTGCGCCTGAGTGCGACAGATTGAATCGCTTATCGCACCATGGATTCTTGTTGCCATTTGGAAGACATCAAGGTTCCGATCCACAGTGCTAGTTTTGCAGCTGTGATGCCCCCATTGCTCGTGAGAGCGGTGTGGGTTGTTCCCCGTAGCTTCGTCCGGCTTCGCGGAGTACGGGACTCTCCTCCGCGGCCTCGTCCTCGCTGACGGGACAGATACAGCCTCAGTCCAGGTCGCGACTGGCGGCAGCGATGTGGTCCTGCAAGACGATATCGTAGGTTGAAGATGTGACCTAGGCGCCGATAAGGGCAGTTTCGCAATGTGACGGAGAATGGCAAGGCCGTGTCGGGCGTTGAACATTGACGAAAGAACATCCATGTGAGGGAGACCGGTCGCTTCCTCACTTCCGCGTTCGACGAGGATATTGAATGTGAATGCCGTGTCGAGAGCACCTGTGAACAAGGAACATCAGATCAGTACAAGTCCTTCGCGAGTGCAACACATCATGAGCAGGCCCATTACTCACCGGCATACAGCCACCGGTCACCCTTGAGACTCCACTGCTTGCTGTGCTTGGGCCGGAGAGCTAGGACAATAAGTGCCTCCTCCCCGGCGAGTTTGATCCTCTTCCGATCGAAAGCAGCACCTGTGGTAGCAGATGTCGGCGAGCTAGGCAGTACAGGTGGAGAGGTTAGTGTCTCGCTTCGAATCTGTGCTGGGACTTGGAAGGCATCACGCGGCTCACCTTGATCTTTTCGGACCTGGTGACGGGACCTGAGTAGGTGGGTAGGTGGCTTGTGGGCGGTGATGACTGATGAGGACGAAGGAATATGTTGGTGTGCTGCATGGTCTTCGGGAGGTCTTCACGTATGATCGAGGAGAAGAAATCTCTGTACAGATGACTCTGCAGAAGCTATTATCAGCAAAGCGTCAGCGTATCCACTCGAACACTTGTCGAAAGCAATCTGAACTTACAAGACGACTCAGCCCAGCAAAGGATATGTGCAAGCGCCGTGTGCAAGCGCCGACTTGACAAAAGTCAAAAGAGCCACCCGCCCTCCCACGTCCCACAACCCGATCCCCAACTACCCTGCAAGGGATGCGTCACGCCCGGCACACTCCTCGTATTCGCTGATGGCTCGCCGCAAGAGCCACCCCACCCCTCGAGACACGCCGGTCACGAGAGCGACTCACAGTTCCGCCAGTTGGCGTACCAATGAGCCACACGTCCCCGCCTTTGATGATCCCGCCGAGGCAGAAAAATCTCAGGCGGCGGCGGCGAACTAAGGTACATGTCCGACTGACCATCCTGAGGAATTAGTGAACGGAAGAAAAACATGATGATGAATGTGTCAGATGCCTACTGATCAGGGATCACCCAGCACGATAGACTGGCAGACAGCAATCTGGCAGCCGAGACTACTTACCCTCACTGATTCTCCCTCCCTCCCATCATACCCGTGAGCCTATGTCACGCCCGGATCACTTCTTCAGCTCGCTGACGGGTACGGAACCCGATCCCATCCCTTGAGACACGCCGGCAACAAGGGAGGCCCACAGTACCACCAACAGTACCCAAAGGTCCAGCCGATGGGCCGATGAGCAGTACGACGGTGCCTTTGATGATACCGCCGGGGCAGAACATCGCAGACAGCGGCGGCGAGCTGAGGTCCGTGACCGACTGACCCTAGGCAACCTGTGAAGTGTAAGCAGGGAAATGAGATCGGAAGGAAGATCTGATCAGAGAGGGGTCCGGTACATCGTATACCAGTTACCACATCTTGGAGTGCATTGACGTCGACTACTCACCAACGATGGACAAGTCCATATGAAGGTCGAGCCTGCGAATGTCCCGCCGAACCTGCCGAGGCAGCAGCAGCGTGGAAAGCGGCTGAAAGCTGAAAGATCCCAATCAGCCCAAGTTGGGTTGATTTCTGAGTGAAGTGGCTCCGATGCCGATTGTGCCGGTGATGAAGATGGCGGGGTCGGTGAATGTCGTCGACACGTTGGTCGGCGGGGTGAGGCTGAGTCTATCTTGACGTCGCGGGCGAGACTGCGTCCAATACGGCGGACCCAACCTCGAAATCGTTCTATTCGGCGACGAAGATCTCTTCGATGGCCTTGATGCCCGTCCTACCAGTGTCGTCCATACTGCAGAACGAGTCGATGAGCTCTAGGATGAGAACTACGCTTCCGATAATGCCGCAATACTGAGTTTGCCTACATGTTGTGCGGAGTCGTCATAACCTTGATCGATGGAAAGCTGGCGATGTTGCGAACGCAATCAGGTCCATGAGCATGCTGGGGGAATGTACACAGGTCAGAACAGATGTGACAGAGTCGCATGCGGATGTGCTCGACAACTTCTCGGATGCTCACCTTTTGCCTGTGCTACAAGCGCTGTGCAGGCGGATGTCCTTGACACCTATGCCGACACCTTCTATTCGGCTCCTTCTTGTTCTTTCGTTGACCGCACTTCACCGAGCCTTATCGAGTCTTGATGGAGCCTGCTGAGTGCGCAAAGATGGATTTGCAGAAGGCTAGACCGCCCGCCTATGGCGCGGGAGGAACATGGTGACGAAACCTGGCTAGCTGGCTGCTGGTGTTGTGACTTGCGGGCGGCGATGAGGACGAAAGGAGGTATTCGGTATCGATTTTTGGTGGATTCTTCACGTATGATCGAAGTGGTGAAGTGTCTGCACAGATGATTCTGCAGAAACACTTGTCAACAAAGCCTCAGCATAACCTACTTGACCACATGTCAAAAGCAATCTGAACTTACAGTGCGACTGAGCACAGCAGAGGACATGTGCAAGCACCGACTTGCGCGAGTGAACTCGCTCGGCCTCGACCGCCACTTGCCCTGCAAGGGATGCGTCACGCCCGGAACACTCCTCGTATTCGCTGATGACTCGCCGCAAGAGCCACCCCACCCCTCGAGACACGCCGGTCACGAGAGCGACTCACAGTTCCGCCAGTTGGCGTACCAATGAGCCACACGTCCCCGCCTTTGATGATCCCGCCGAGGCAGAAAAATCTCGGGCGGCGGCGGCGAACTAAGGTACATGTCCGACTGACCATCCTGTGGAAGCGGGGAATGGAAGAGTCAGAGTCTTGATTAGCAATTGCTCAGCACGATATATTAGCAGTCTGGAAAACGGGACTACTGACCCTTGCTGATTCCCTCTCCCAGTAAACCCCTGAGCCTTGTCACGCCCGAATCACTTCCTTCAGTCCGCTGACCGGGTACGGAACCCATCTCCATCCCCCGAAGCACACCGGCGACGAGGGAGTCAACACTCCTTGTGGAGGGGCTTCCAACGGGTGTCTGTGCTGATCACAAACGGCTCACAGAAGTCACCGACAGCGCTCTGTGACGATCTTACCCAAGACAGTCCCAGCACAGTCCACAAGTGGCCTGCGATGATTCCACCAAGGCGAGGACCTGCACGGAGCGCGGCCAGCAGCATCCGGCCGAGAGGACACAGACAGCCGCTGCGAACTGAATTCCATGATCGACTGACCCTAGGCAACCTCTGAAAAGGGAAGATGGGATAGAAGATAATGCATGATCAGACAGGTGTCCGGTACTTGACATCTCAGTGTGGAATGACTTCGACTACTCACCAATCATGGACTCGACCCACGTCCCACGATTGAGGGCCAGCCTGCATGTCCCGCCGAACCGGCCGAAGCAGGAGCAGCGTGGACAGCGGCTGAAAGATGAAGGATCCCAATCAGCCCAGTTCGGTTAAGGTCTGAGTGAAGTGGGTGAGTGGGTCCGAACTTCGATGCCGTTTGTGCCGGCGATGAAGATGGCGGAGTCGTAAATGATCGTCGACTCGTTCGTCGGCGGGGTGAGGCTGAATCTGTCTTGACGTCGCGGGCGAGACTGCTGCTGCGTCCAATACGGCGGATCCAACCTCGAAATCGTTCTATTCGGCGACGAAGATCTCTTCGATGGCCGTGATGCCCGTCCTACCAGTGTCGTCCATACTGTAGAACGAGTCGATGAGCTCTAGGATGAGAACGATAATGCCGCAATACTGAGTTTGCCTACATGTTGTGCGGAGTCGTCATAACCTTGATCGATGGAAAGCTGGCGATGTTGCAAACGCAAGCAGGTCCATGAGCATGCTGGGGGAATGTACCCAGGTCAGAACAGATGTCACAGAGTCGCATGCGGATGTGCTCGACAACTTCTCGGATGCTCACCTTTTGCCTGTGCTACAAGCGCTGTGCAGGTGGATGTCCTTGACACCTATGCCGACACCTTCTCTTCGGCTCCTTCTTGTTCTTTCGTCGACCGCACTTCACCGAGCCTTATGGAGTCTTGATGGAGCCTGCTGAGTGCGCAAAGATGGATCTGCAGAAGGCTAGACCGCCCGCCTATGGCGCGGGAGGAACGTGGTGATGAAACCCGGCTAGCTGGCTGCTGGTGTTGTGACTTGCGGGCGGCGATGAGGACGAAAGGAGGTATCCGGTATCGATCTTTGATGGAGTCTTCACGTATGATCGAAGTGGTGAAGTGTCTGCACATGTGACTCTGCAGAAATGTCAACAAAGCCTCAGCATAAACCACTCGACCACATGTCAAAAGCAATCTGAACTTACAGTGCGACTGAGCACAGCAAAGGACATGTGCAAGCACCGACTTGCGCGAGTGAACTCGCTCGGCCTCGACCGCCACTTGCCCTGCAAGGGATGCATCACGCCCGGCACACTCCTCGTATTCGCTGATGGCTCGCCGCAAGAGCCACCCCACCCCTCGAGACACGCCGGTCACGAGAGCGACTCACAGTTCCGCCAGTTGGCGTACCAATGAGCCACACGTCCCCGCCTTTGATGATCCCGCCGAGGCAGAAAAATCTCAGGCGGCGGCGGCGAACTAAGGTACATGTCCGACTGACCATCCTGTGGAAGCGGGGAATGGAAGAGTCAGAGTCTTGATTAACCATTGCTGAGATCGATAGATTAGCAGTCTGGAAAGCGGGACTACTTACCCTTGCTGATTCCCTCTCCCAGTATACCCCTGAGCCTTGTCACGCCCGAATCACTTCCTTCAGCCCGCTGACCGGGTACGGAACCCATCTCCATCCCCCGAAGCACACCGGCGACGAGGGAGTCAACACTCCTTGTGGAGGGGCTTCCAACGGGTGTCTGTGCTGATCACAAACGGCTCACAGAAGTCACCGACAGCGCTCTGTGACGATCTTACCAAGACAGTCCCAGCACAGTCCACAAGTGGCCTGCGATGATTCCACCAAGGCGAGGACCTGCACGGAGCGCGGCCAGCAAAATCCGGCCGAGAGGACACAGACAGCCGCTGCGAACTGAATTCCATGATCGACTGACCCTAGGCAACCTCTGAAAAGGGAAGGTGGGATAGGGAAGGAATGCATGATCAGAGAGGTGTCCGGTCCTTAACATCTCAGTGTGGAATGACTTCGACTACTCACCAATCATGGACTCGACCCACGTCCCACGATTGAGGGCCAGCCTGCATGTCCCGCCGAACCGGCCGAAGCAGGAGCAGCGTGGACAGCGGCTGAAAGATCCCTCCTCAGCCCAGTGGGTGAAACCCTAAGTGGACAGCAACTGAATGCTCGAAGAAGATCCCAGATCTGTGCTGTAGGAAGGAGTAGAGCAGAAGAAGATAAGATGAGACCAGCAAAGCACAACGACTCACACATCAGATATCTACCGAAAGAGAGAGAACGAGAGCAGAACAGAGAGAGAGCGAAGTCAAGAAAGCAATGAATGTGTCAGTGAAGAAGCACTTGAGAAGGTGCTACCAACTGCCAAGGGAGACGAGGACTTACTCTGTGGGAGCATAGAGGAAGGCCAGAGTGATGATGCGTAAAGAGAGTGCCGTAAAGAAGAAGAGAAGAGAGGGAATTGGGGAAAGGGAAGGGCAGGAACAGGGCAGTGAGTTGATAGAAGGAGACGAGAAGGCGGAGGAAAGGCGACCGGAAAAAGAATTAGGAAGTGGATGTAAAACTTACCTTGAGGGCTTGAGGCTTGAGGAAGAAACTGAGAGGAGAGGGACGTGTACCAAGATCATAGCAGAGGAGAAGTTACGAGGTACGATTTGAGAAAGGACAGGACAGGAGGTCAATGGTGAGTAGAAGGAAGACGAAGCGAGAGGGAAAGAGGGAGGAATAGGGACACACACCTTGAGCCTGGAGGATGTTGATGAAGAGACATGTAACAAGAGCATAGTAGGAGAGAAGAGACGAGGGACGATTCAGAGAAGGACAGGATAGAAGGTCAGTGGTGAAGTGAGGGAAGGTAACGAGAGGTCGAAGGTAAAGAGAAGGGAGATAGCAAGAGGGAGGAGTGGGAACACTTACCTTGAGACTTGAGGAGTTGGATGGAGGAGAAGAGAATGAAGAGGAAGGGGGAAATACGAAACGAACTTCTTGCGATTGTTCACCTTTTATCCCTTCAGCCCTTCCCTCCGACGACTCAGCTTTTCGAAGCATCATTCTCGAGAGTCGAGTCCTACTGCAGGGGAGGCAAGGGGGAAGAAGGCAGTTGGGCAGTCAGTCAGTGTGCGGCGTGCGCAGGCCGCAGCTCTAAGTGAATCGGTGGGCTCGGCATATTGATTCTTGTTGCTCTGTTCCTGACTTGTTGCCATGGCCCAACAGCGACCAAACCTTTCCGCATCCACACAGACTGCAGCCCCACTACACGACGGGTCACATGCACGAACTGGACTCTGTGGTCTGCGTCCTGCTGGGAGGAGCAGGAGGACGACAGTCTTCGCGCCTTTGGATCTGTCGCCTGGCCAGCAACGCAGCGCCAATCACCAGTCCGCCGTCTGGGGATTTGTCCGTTCGGCGAGCCTGACGGGACAAGTTACTGAGACTGTGGGAGAAGTCAAGGTCGATCGAGAGATGCAGCAGAAACGCCCAGGCGGAAGGGTCAGAGCAACAAGCAGGCGGTCTACTGCCAGTGTGAGACGAAGGAGGTGGCTTGCACTTGCCGTGTCTCCCTTTGATCCCCGTTCCCCACACGGCCACACCGCTGTAGCACAACAACCAGAACTCCTGCGGCTGGCGATCCTAGAGCTGTGGCAAGGTAGCAGAAAGGAAGCAATGAGCAGGGATCAAGCAGAAGAGAAAACTGAGCAAAGGAGGAAGGGAAAGAGAGGTTCAGAATGCATTTCTTGAAGTTGAGCTTGCATGCATCGTGACTCGTGAGTCGACTTGTCCATCAGGCAAAAAGTTCAGGCAGCAAGCGTCGTCTACCAGCTGTCAGCGAAAAGAAAGGGATCCCTCGCGAGGTCGAGAGTGGGAACAGCTCTGCTTCCCATCGCCGTCGAGGGCATGAAGCAGGTCAAATCCTGGGTGAGGCCCGGCAGAAAGCGGGGGATAGTACGAGCCTTCTCTAGTGGATAAGCACTGGACAGTTCAAATTATAGTAGCTACCCGGTGTGGAGGTAGCACACAGCCGCACTCAGGGAAAGTGTTTCGGCGGCTGAGGCGCGGCTGACTGACGACCCCGCGGCTGACCCACGGCTGACCCGCGACCGAGACCTGAAATTGTCTGGGTGACCAATTCTCACCTTCCACCACCCGCGGCTGACCCGCTTCTCCTCTGCGACTCTTTGAGATCCTCTCTTTCCCCAAATCAAAGCTTTCGAAAGTCGAGATCAGCAACAAATTTGCAAGTATACCACCCGCGGTCCACCCGCTGCCTCAACTAACTTGGAGAATTCCAACTCTTCCCCAGCTCTCACGTGCTTGTCTTGACTGTGCTGCGCATTCACCTTCTTCATCCCGCTCCTCCACATTTCTACGATCTACCACTCACACTTCACAGTCAATCGCTCACTACACGGTACTCACCTCAGCTCTTCCACGTTCTTACTTACTCGGGCCCAATGATGTGAACGTCGTCCTCATTTTTCTTTTGTCAAATAAAAAACCCTCTCCACAGGAGAGGGTCCGCAAGCTCAATGAACAGCACAAGCTCAATGAACAGGAGAACAAACGCGTCGCGTCTTCAATGATCTTCATTCCTGCTCTACCACCATTCTCATTCACCACACATCAATCATTCAAGTTCACGTAGTTAAACGTTTTCACAGATGCCTTCAAAGTACGAGGAAGAGGAAGAGCGCGTTGAATGCGCGGTAGAAGAAGCGCGCGCGGTCGTCAAACCCGACTTTTCTGCCCTTGCAAGGAAGTGGAAGGTCGACCGTCTTCGCATTTCTCGACGATATCAAGGCAAAAACAGCAAATCGACACGCGCACCAACGAATCGGAAGCTCGATGATGATCAAGAACGCGCGTTGCTTCAATACATCGGCATTTTGGATGGTCTCGAGCTCTCTGCGCGTCCTGAACTAGTCATCGCATCCGCAAATCAGCTGCTTAGCGTTGCGCACGTTGGATCTGGGCCATCTCCCGTTGTTGGCACAAACTGGCTACCCAACTTCATCAAAAGGCACGAAGTTCTGCACAAAGTCAAGCAGAAATCGCGAGAGCTCACGCGTATGACTCAAGATCGTACTACCCTCGCAAAGTTCTTCAAGAAGCTCAAGACGACCGTCGACAGAGAAGGAATCCTTGCGTGCGACATGTGGAACGTTGATGAAGTTGGGTTTCGAGTCGGCATCGGAGGTAAACAATGGATCGTCACCCTCAACCCCACCAGAGAAGCACACCTTGCCAGCGAAACGTGCCGTGATTCCGTGACTTGCATCGAAGCAGTCAGTGCGTTGGGTCAGCACATTGATCCGATGGTCATTATGTCCGCGAGCCAGCATTCAGAGTCATGGGTCAACAACGATCTACCCGACACTACCCTTCTTGCAGTTTCTCCCAACGGATATACCGACGACATCCTTGCGCTCAAATGGATCAAGCATTTCGACGCTCGGACAAAAGGAATGACGAAGGGCAACAAACGCCTTCTCATTTTCGATGGGCACGGGTCGCATTGTACGAAGCAGTTCATCGATTACTGCAACGAGGCCAAAATCATCCCCTTCAGCCTTCCACCCCACTCATCTCACATCTTACAGCCCCTCGACGTTTCTGTCTTCCAGCCGATGAAACACTGGCATCGAGAAGCCATCGATGCCGCAACACGAACAGGATGCACCAATTTCAACAAGATCGAGTTCCTTGCGTCTTTGAACGATATTCGCGTGAAAACTATGAAGACGAACACCATCAAAAACGGCTTTCGTCTGACTGGAATACACCCATACAACCCGAATATGGTCCTGGTCAATTTCCCCGAGCAAACACAGATTCCTTCTGCCATATCCCCTGCTTCACCAACTACCCAGTCTCCAGATGCCCCTACGACTCCCAAAACAGTACGCACGCTTTCACGGGTGGTACACGACATCGAACAACGATATGGGGATGAAATATCGCCCACTGTGCTGAAGTGCGTTCGTGGAGGCCTTCTTCAGGCACAAGTAGGAAGTTTGGCAGTCTCGGCGATGAGGCATCAGACCGCCGCACAAAAGGAACGAAACAAGCGGACAGAGCGGCAAAGGAAGGTCACACAATCAGGCGGGGTACTTTACGCGGAGGATGCCAGAGAAATTGCAGAAGAAAAGATGGAAAAGGAAGAAAAGGAGGAGGAGCGGAGGATCTGGGTGAAAGTGAGGACGGAGGTCAAGAAGCGCAAAGCGGAGGGCTGGCAAAAGATATATGTGCAAATGCGGAAGGAAGTCAAGCGGCGGCGCAAAATGGCCATGTTCGAGCTCCCAGAAGAAGAAGAAGAGGAATTGTTTGAAGAAGATGTCTTCCCACCGGCTTGTTAATGCGACGCGTTTGTTCTCCTGTTCATTGAGCTTGTGCTGTTCATTGAGCTTGCGGACCCTCTCCTGTGGAGAGGGTTTTTTATTTGACAAAAGAAAAATGAGGACGACGTTCACATCATTGGGCCCGAGTACGCGTCTGTTCCCTCTTATTCTCCCTTCCTCTCTTCTCCAGGCTACAGGTCACCTCTCGGCTCTTCTCTCTGCCGTCTCTGCTCTTTTCTTAGCTTTTACGTCCACTCACTCACTCCCACGCTAACTGCTCTTTCCGTGTGCTTCTCAGGCTTGATTCTAGATCGATATAGGCACTTGGTGAATTCTTCGATGTAAGTTGTTTGTACTCTGATGACTCCGTCATACAGCTCGGTTCTGACACGTTGCTTGCCCCCTCTTCTACCCCATTTCAGTCTGGATTCTGCAGTCTCTTTCACTTCTGAGTTTCAAAGTTGGTAAGTGTTTGCAGTCTGCTGTCTGTCAGCTTCTGCCATAGCATCGCTGTCCTTACAGCTCTTCCGATTCTCTTCCCCTTATCTGTTCGCAGCAGTCAACAGTCAGTATACAGCCCAGGACCAGGTGAGTTACACGCGAGTCGCGACCGAAGCTCACCTCGATACTGACGCACATGCGTACTCTCTTCCATACACTTCCTCACAGCATACGATGCGCTGCTCAGCAACAACGTGAGTGTCTCCTGGTGTCGCCATCATGAGTGTATGCTGACTGCGCTTCCTTCATTGCGATGCTTTCAGTTACATTTCATGCTTGCACTCAACGAGCTCAAGGTCTCAAGCACGCGTCAAGGTGAGTTCGCATCTGACTTTCTCTAGGCGGGGACGCATGTAGGAAGACATCATCCTACTGACCCATCAATCATATCCCCATCCTCTCTGACAGAATACGAACCTCGTCTGTGGAGCGGAGCAGGTCAGCAGACATGTCTTGTGAGCATACAATCGCACTGCTGCTGTCTCTCGGTCTCAATGTACTGACCGCTTACCAGCATCAACATTCAATCAGCAGCAGCATAGCAGCAGCAGGACGACAGCGCAGCGACGAAGACGAGGTGAGCATACTGCATATAGTATCTTTCTGCCTTTCTCTCCCGTCATTTATAGATCTCCTTCTCACCTTCTTCCAGGCGAGTCTTCTCTTATTATTCTCACCTTGGTTCTGGTTAGTTATTACCATCAAGAACCAGCAGATCCGATGAGTCTACAAGACCACATGTAGAAGGCGAACGTAATGTTATTCTTTTCCATCTATATTATACTGTGAGGCCAGCATGTGAGCAGTGTGTAAGGGGGCTATCCAGTCACCCACTGTTGCAGGACCCGCGGCTCATCGTCGAGATATCGTACCAGCGTGTGAGCCGCGCCTGAACCGCGGGTCACTGCTAAATCGCTCCTTTCAGACGCGCAAGTCTCACTCAAACCTCTCGTGGTCAGCCGCGGGTCACTAGCGGGTCCATGGCGGGTCAACATTTCATGAGAGCCGCACTGGACACAGGGCGGGTAGCTTTCGAACGCACTTAGCAGAAAAACAGATCGGGAGGGCGAATGCCATATGCCACAGGCCACAGGCCATAGCCACCTCAGCGCCTTTCTTCTTAAGTTCTTGACGACCATAACCACCGTACATATCAGGGCGACACATTACCAGATGGCAAACTCCGCCTCAAGTAGAAAGAAGGGAGCAAAGGCCAACCGTGAGTACCGAACACTGCCCCTCACTTTTGTCCGGCATCTGTCTCGCCACTCGCGCGGCACCACGGGTGAACCGTGAAAAGTTCATCTCATCTTGCGGACGTGGGACCCCAAAGCTCAACATCTCACGTTCCTGTCCTCTTTTGCAGCCCCGCGATGCCAGAAAGGGTGCATGGATCCTGAAGATGCTTCCCAGAAAGCTCTGAAGGCACAATGCAGTTGTAGTCGTAGTAAAGGAAAAAGTCAGTGGTAAAGTGTTGAGCGGTGTCCTCACTCCTGTTGTGCAGTAAACATCTTCTTTGTGCTGAGCTGCAGACTTCATGGCTCATCTTTCCACCCTTTCTGATTCTGGTCCCACACTCCCACCTCATCTCATTTCCTCGTCTCCCCGTACAGGCATTATTCTCGCTCCCGTCAACACAGATTCACCCGCGCCAGTCTCATCGTCGCCATCACCGGCGCCAGTTGGGTCTGCCGCTGCCTACGAAGAAACGCAGCGTCTCTTGGCAGAAGTAGACAGGTTCGTCGCGGAAGCGGAGCAGAACGACGGTGAAGGTTCTTCCACATCCAATACGACATCAGGCGCAAGGTCTTTGCCTTCGTTTGCCTTGCGCGCACTACAGACAGAAGCACAGACTGGCAGTGAGGTTGTGGATCCGGAAGTTGTGGACCGAGAAGAAGCCGGATCACAAGCCGAGAAAGAGGTTAATGACGATATGGATGTCGATCAGGAACCAACTGGTCAGGACGATGACGGTGAGTGAAATGAGATTCTCAAAGGCTGCGGACAGTCCATTCTTCTGCGCTCACACAAGCAGCTCGTCTCTGCAGAATCTGATGCGGATGGCAATGGAATCATCAATACTGTTACTCAGACAAAAGTAAAGCCGTTGAAAGATTCGGAGCATCAGGACATATGGTGTACGTGCTAGCTTGCGTTTGAAGTTCCACATTCGATCTCGATGAAAGCTGATGCGCTTCCTATCTCATTGCGCAGACAATCTTGGCAACGCGCATACGTACGCCTCCAGTAATTACAAGTTAGAGCCCATCCACGAGAAAAGGAACAAACTCATCACCCGTGGTCTTTGGCGTATCATCCGATCGGTGAGCATCCCTAATTCAGTGATAACTAGACAATTGCTGCTGGGTGCTAGATGTAGACTGTTGTTTCACTTCTGATTTCACCATCATCTATTTCAGGCATCTGAGCTGGCGACTCGAACTGGATCAGCAATATTTGTGGGATGGGCGACCATCGAACCTGGAAAGCACAAAACCAAGGAGGTGGTGTTCGCTAGCGAGAACATCTGCGACCCTGCCCGGCCAATTTTATACGGCATGACCCAAGAAATGCATGACAAGTTTAAGACAAGCACCAGGACCTATCGTGAGGCCCAAATCGCACAGGCGGCAAAGCATGCGCCGCAGAGGCTGCGTGGCAGGCAGAGAAGATTGCGTTGTACGCTCGCATTGCGGAGTTGGAGGCCCAGACACAACAGCAACCGCCAGCTCTACTATCTTCCACCACGACCAGCCTCGATGCTTCTTCGTCCAATTCCATGACCGGAACGCCAGCTCTAACACCTCCAGCCAACAGTCTCAGTTCTTCAGTGTCAGATCCGCAGCCCAACATCTCTTCCAGCTCCAACTCCGAGGTTCCATAGCTCCTTCATCGGCTCGACAGCTCCATGTTCTCCATTAGCCTCGACTCGATGCTTCTTTCTCTGTCTTTCTTGGAATCATAAACTATATTCCTTCAACCTCCATCCAACTATCTCAACTCCCAAGCGTGATTTTGTGCCATTGAAGTGAACTTGTTCATTGCCTCGCGTTTCCCTTCCTCCCTGATACCATTCGCAACATACGCCGACGATTCCATATGCTCAAGAACTGCTTGATGAGCAGCACAGCGTGTTCCTGGTTGCAATACGACACCGATTTTCGAATGCGGGAAAGTCCAGCGTTACCACATTCTGCTGCTGAACTGTTGATGTGCTGGAGCTGCGGGTCTGTGCTCATTGTAGCCTGGCTGAGGCCAGAGGTCCCCGAACTTGTAACGTGGCTAAATGGTATCGCCTTTCGCTCTTGTGTACATTGGTGCTCTCTTGGATGTATTATGTGGCAAGGTTTTTGGTATTTTAATAATTTCAGCTTTTACATAGTCGTAATCTCGGCCATCGTGGCTAATGCCCACGTGCCTTCAGTTTTCCTGCGCTCACGTGTCTCGTCCGAGGACAGACCCTGGTGACCACTCCTCGGAAGCGAAGTCACGTGCTCGGAACGCGGCGCTTACAGGAGTCTGGGCAGGCGCAACACCGTGTCGACGCCTTCGCGACACCGTGTCGACACCTATGCGGTTTGCCACCTGACCTTCTCTCATCCAATCCCATGGCAACACATGAGGACACTCTCGGGATCATCATGACTCTGTGGGAGTACAAATGGCTTGTGGCTCCGAGGCCAATCTCCATAAAAGATTACAGACCAGCTGGCTTCCCTACTATGGATTTAACAGACTACTTATGATCTATCCCGGCGTATGGCTCTTCTGGATCCCTTCTCGTGTAGACGCCGGACAGACACTGAGTCTCTCTACCATGCTCAAGATTAACTAACTGATTCTGTCCAAGCCATGCATTCAGTCCTCTCCGGTCCACATGCCGGTGCTTTCTGCGTTGCGCTGTTATGGTAAATACGTTATGTAGAGGCAGAGAGACCTTAGAGGAGCTTTGTGGGATAGACCGGGCCGGGTGTGAAGGCAACCTGGAAGCAGGCCTCAGGCGTCGGCGACGTCTAGTGCAGACTCAGATAGAGGAATATAGATTCAGACAGAAAAAGGTAGGAGAAATAGATGTATTTGGCAGGAAACAGGAGCTGAACATCGACGCAGAAAGAGAGGACCGCAGCGCAAGAGGAGAAGATCGAAGCTCGGACAGAGAAGACCGAATCGGAGAGGGCAGGGACGCGAAGACCTCCGTGTTGAAGGAGGGAATGACGATGCTGGATTTCGGAAGCGTATGGCTCGGAAAGGTGCATGTGGAGATCTAGAGGTTGTGGGAACGTTGAGAAGCTGTGGAGGAAGTGATGAAGAGCATTAAGCGCAGTTAGGACAATCACGAAGGATGGCAAAGAGATGGACGTACTCACAAGGAAGGACTAGTAAAGGGAAGGGAACTTGGGGCACGTGTCGAATGGAGGTAGATTATCGACGCAGAAAGAGAAGACCGAAGCGCAAGAGGAGGAGACCGAACCTGGGAAGGAGAAGACCGAATCGAAGAGAACAAGGATGCGAGGACTGCGTGTTGAACGAGGAGTGACTGTGCTGGATTCCGGAAGCGTACGGCTCGGTCAGGTGCAAGTCGAGATGTAGGTGTAGTGGCAATGTCGAGAAGCTGATGAAAGAAAAGATGAAGAGCAGTCAGAGTCATTCGGGTAATCACCAAGGACAGGCAACATCTGAACGTACCCAACAGGAAAGACGAGCCGCGGCAGGGAACTTGATGAGGGCCGAAAGGATCTATGAGGCGAGCGGAATCGATGCGTTCGACTGAGGGTAGGGAATTGAATACATGTTGTCAGTAGAGAACGAGGCAGATGCTACAATATAGCATGCGTTGTGGATCAGCTCACCGTTTCTGCGCGCGCTTTCTTACGAGTCTGCAGTCCGACGGTAGGGGATACAGGAGTCATCACAGCAGGAGTAGGGCGGTTCGTCTTCGCGGCCGGAGGAGCGGGAGTTGGGGACGATGGCGGTCCGAGGGTGGATGCTTTTCGATCGGCCTTGGGGGCAGAGGGTCCAGGTGCATTGTCATTGACGGCCTTCAGCGGTGTCTCGGTGAAGACGTCGTCGTCGTCGACCTTCCTCTTGGCTTTCGCGGCTGCATCTGCGCGTGCCTGGCGAATTCGGACAGCACGGTCGCCTCCGGCGGCATTTCCTATCTTGAGAGCGACGAGGAGAGCCTGAGGGCCGAGTCCAACGTGGTGATGCGGCGCAGGGTGATGTCCATCGTCCCATCCGGTCGGACCTTGTCGAGGATACCGTCAAACGAAACAAGGGTACGAGGCGCCGGCAGCATCCATGCAAGCCAACGCAGGGATTCCTCGAAGGATATGTTGGCCTGCCACTCGATCCAGCCGAGCTGACGATTAAAAAAGACGAGTCCGCCGATCTTGCCCTTCTTCTTGTCCGAGTCGACTTCGAGGATGGCGCCGATTCCGCTGACGAAAGGAGCAATCGGCATGAGACTTTCGTTCTCGGGGTTCGTTCCTGTGAAGCGAAGAAGAGATCAGGTTCGGAAGAAATAACTTGAACTGACAGAAGATAGACTTACCATCCATCGATTCAGGTATATTCCTCAAGCTTTCCTTGTCGTTAACGTTGATCCGCATGGGAGTCGGCGCGAAAGGGCATTGGATCGCCTGATAAGCGCCCTCCTTTGGCGGATTGCGGCCCACATGTATGTCTTTGCTTCAAACGGTTCCTCCCTGGCGTCGAACAGCGTCGATTCGACCTTGTGGGAAAACTCCGTGGATTCGACGGCCCGAAGATGAGATCCGTCGTGATGGCGAGGTGAGTGGGGTACTTGGCGTTGCGGGATGTCATTGCAGCCGGGTGTAGGGAGGTCAGCGAATGTTGATCTTGCTGGAAGGGACAGAACCGACGGTGGAAGGCGTGTGTATGGTGCTTGGGATAATCGCGAGGATAGCTCAATGTCTGGTGGTCTGGATGCGGGGAGGACGCTTCCGAATGGATTTGTCGATGTTGTAGAGTGTTGATGGGGTGGACAGGGAGTAGGAACCTGAGTGCGATAGAGCAGAGCGGTGAGGATGTTGAGGGAGAGGGGAGATGCTGGAAGAGGTGTGAGGGTGATGTGATGTCAGAAAGGGGAGAGATGGGAATGGATTGGAAGGATGAGCGCTTTTATAACTACTCGCCTCTCGAACGAAGGGGCGTATGGCCATGGTATACACTCTCGACGTGGACACTTCGCTGAATAGAGTCCATGTTCGTTCCGGGCTCCGGCGCTGGACGAGAAGGACGAGGATGCTCGAGGGACGTTTGCTGGAAAAATGTGCTGTAGGAGTGCGGGAGGTGAGTTGCGTGTGTAATGCTGTGTGGCCTGATGCCTGATAGGGCGTTGGGTTGCGGGAACTGTGGAAGAGATCCTGGTGAATATGGTTGATGCTTGATGGTGGTGAAGCGGCGAAGGTGAATGAGAGATTGTCGCTTCTTCTAAGCTGCTAAAACTGCTGCACACACGAGACACGACCCACAAATTGGGCAGCATGCAAATTGACCCCATGTTAAATTAAACGGCAGAACATAGCATTGCGGCTGGGACCCAGGACCCAGCAGCAGCAGGCATCGGCATCTGGCATCAGGCATCAGGCATCAGGCACATCAGGATCAAGCATTCAGGCATGAAGCATGAAGCATGAAATGAAGCATAAGTACGAGGGGGCCAATAATGAAGACGTGGCCAATAATGGACGTGGTAATTAGAGTGGTCAACATAAATAAAGGACTTGGTCAATAAAGGCAGCATGAGCATGAATAAGGATGTGCGGTCAATTAAAGCTGGGTCAAATAAATGATGTGGTCGACTAAGGTGCAAATTGATTTTCGAAGCCTGCAGTAGCACGATTATTGGACCCTGGAGCCGCCTAGAGCCTGAGCGCTGAGCGCCTGAGCGCTGGGTCTGAAGCATCTGAAGCCTGAAGCCTGAAGACTGCTGAATACTGAATACTGAAGCCTGAAACGTGTAGCCCTTTCTTGAATCATGCAGAACTGAAGTAGTTGTAGCCTGTCAGCTTGATGTCGCTTTGGCCCTTGAGGCTCGTTGAGCTGTATGAAAGAGGAAAAATAGAGAAAGAAAAGAATAATTAAACAAGGAAAAAGAGAAAGAGAAACAGTTAAGTAATAAGTAAGGAAAAGAGAGAAAGGAAAAGAAAGAAAAAATAATTAAACAAGGAAAAGAGAGAAAGGAAATCAAAGAAGGAAAAGAGTTAAACAAGGAAAAGGAAAAGAGAGAAAGAAAATAATAAATAACAATAATAAAAATTCTGGACGCGTCGGGAGCAAGTCGCGTCTAGAGGTGTTGGAGCGCGTCGCAGGATAAAAAGCATAAGATATGACCAAGTTCGAAATCCACATTCACGTCCGCACCATCCTCTTCTTCGACAGTGTCAACGCGATATGTCCGCCGCTCCGGGCCTGCAACGGACATGGCCGATCTCCTGAATGGAACACACTCACGACCTTTCCTGAATCTGCTTCGCGTGCACGCATCGCCTTTGACCACGATCCCCAGCAGCTTGCGGCCTTCGACGAGATTTTGGAAGGGTTCGCCAAGCTGCCGCCGCTGGTTTACACATGAGCAGCGCCGAAATGCTACATTACACTAATCAAACACATCTTGACATGACAGCCGATCTAAAGCGGCGAAGTGCATTTCCAAGCGTCCCGGCCTCAACAAGAGCGATGCTCAAGATCCGTGCCGACACTTCTCTTGTCGAGGATGAAGTCCTCGCCAGCGCCGTAGAACTATGGAAGGCGACAACAACGGCACTCACAACTTTCTCCAGCAGCAGGAACCTCAAGACAACATGATGTGAGTCGATTTCATAGTTCAAGTGTTGGTCATCTACTGATTAGGGAAACCATGTCTTTCTCCTTGCAGCATCGGCCAACAGGAGTTCGTTCTCCCGATCATTCAAGGCAGCAATGCACGGATGATCTCGCCCGGCTTTACCCGTCAGACCCCTCCACACCAAGTTACACCGGCATCTCCATGGACAGCTATTCGGCCAACCCAAAGCAGACGATTGAAACATTGCGACCCTCAACCCGGCGCTGGCGAACGACTCCGATTTCATGTCCATGCTTCTGCAACTTCAGGACTCTCAGCCTGCGCCGACCGATGCTTACGGCTTCCCAATGCCAACACTCAGCTTTCGAACCATCTCCACACACCGGACATGCACTCCGCTTCAAATGGCCCCAATCCTCAACAATTCTTCGATCAGGTACCTCCGGATCAGTTCCCGACGCCGATCCTCCCTTGAATCAAAGTTCGCTTCAAAGCTCAGATCACCACCATCAGCTTCTGCTCAATCAAGTCCATACAGGCCAGTTCCGCCAACGGACCTCCCTTGGACCAGTCATCGTTCGGCGACTTCAACTCTCACAGATCAGGCACCGATCTTTCGACTCCTACGGATCAGCTCCAGACAGCGAATCCTCCCTCGAATCAAACGTCCTTCCAAGGCTGGGGTCCTCATCATCAGCCCTTCTCGATCAAGTTCGTACAGACCAGTTCCCGCCATTGGAATCGCCCCTTGGACCAGTCATCGTTCGGCGGCCTGAACTCTCACACATCAGGCATTGATCGCTCGACTCCTGGGGATCAGTTTCAGACACAACATCCTCCCTCGAATCAGACGTCCTTCCAACACCAGGGTCCTCATCATCAGCCCTTCAACGATCAAGTTCGTACAGACCAGTTCCCGCAAATGGATCGCCCCTTGTACCAGTCATCGTTCAGCGGCCTGAACTCTCACACATCAGGCACTGATCGCTCGACTCCTGGGGATCAGTTTCACACACAACATCCTCCTCGAATCAGACGTCCTTCCAACACCAGGGTCCTCATCATCAGCCCTTCAACGATCAAGTTCGTACAGACCAGTTCCCGCAAATGGATCGCCCCTTGGACCAGTCATCGTTCGGCGGCCTGAACTCTTACACCTCAGGCACCGATCGTGCGACTCCGAATCATCAAGACCGAGCCCATTCGAAATCCAGGCCAATCCTCCAATCCGAGTCATCCTTCAGGTCTTCCTCATCAGCCAGCTCCCTGGTCGTGTCAAACTCCGGAAAATACTCCGCCAAGCCACCTACTGTGCTGTATGGCATACCACGTGGCTCTTCTTCCCATATCTTATCTTCCTAATTCCTTATCTCCTTTCTTATTTCCGACTTCCTCCTTTTTCCCATACCTCCGCATAGCAACAGCTTCCTCATCACCTCTCTTCTCTCTCGCTGTTGTACTTAACTTCCACTACCTAATCATCCAACATACAACTTACTTCTCTTTCTTCTTCGTTCTCATTATTGGTCCAAACCAATACATGGTGATGAGAGTGTTTCTCTCTCGCTGAGCGAACGACGCAGGCGAGACACTCACGCCGGCGCACTTCCAACAGCCACCATCTACTCCCAGTAGTCACTCCCGAGCTTTCAGCAGCTCAGCCCAGCTCTCAACAGCACTTCGACTCCCAGCAGTCAGCACTTCGACTCCCAGCAGTCAACCTCCGGCTCCTAGCAGTCTCCCTCGGTTTTTAGCAGCCCCATTCGGTTTCCCAGCAACCTTACTCGGTTTTCAGCAGCCACATCCAGGCTCTCAGCAGCCTCAACTTCATCCATCACCTCCCGGTCGGTCCATCTTCCTTCCGCAGCTCTGAGCACCGCAACTTCATCGGCGCGTCGAGGTTGAGATTATCCCTCCGCTTCGCATCACTGTTCCCTATGCAGTCCTTGGCCTCCGAGTCTCCCAGCAGCAGTCGGTAGCTTCTCAGGTTCAGCATCAGTCGGTGGCGCACTCTCACGGCCTTGTTCAGGTCTTCATCCACTTCCTCAATCCTCTCACTCCCATCCAACATCCCTCGTCTGCAACGTTCGTTGTGCCCGGGTACATGGGATCACGATCGCATACAGCCTCGACACGTCTCAAACTCACCGGTCCCAGCACCCTCAAGTTCGTCGTCCACTTCTGTATGCACCTCCGATCCAACCTCCCTCGGCTGCTACCACCGGCGCTGAGGACTCATCCGACATCTCTCCTCACCTCGGTCGTCATCCAATGCCGTTCACTCCTCCTTCACCCGTCGTAGAGTCGATCCACACCTCCACGACCAGGGTCACCACGCATACAGTCACCTCATTCCACACACTCGTTCTTCCTCCACTCTCGCGAGCCACCGGCATCGAGCGTCGAGGTCGAGAGCCTTCCCTCCGCTTCGCACGGCTCTCCCTCCTGCCCAGCCAACATCACATCCTCGCCCACCGATGCATTCCTGCCGATGCTGAGTGGAGAAGGCAACAATATCCGTCGACCTCTGCCTGACTTGGGGTCTCGACAGGATTCCCACTCATCGGTTCCAGCACCTTCGAGTCGATTGCCGTCTGTTCCTCCAGCAAACCAGCACCCACGCTTCCATCCTATTCCTCCTCACCTGTTCACCACCCCTGGCCAACTCCCCCTTCGACGGCCCCTTCTACATCAACAAGGGCAACGTTGTGTTGAGCCCGAGCCTATCGGCAAGTTCGACGGTGATCCAACTCACCTGAAGAACTTCTGGCGCCAGGTCTATGCGGTGGCAAGGGTGAAGTCCGATCCAGAGTGGATGTCGGTCGTTCGAACGCTGTCCATCGTGATGGAGGCGGATATGCTACTGGCGTGGGCTGCCGGGATGACACGAGAGGAGATATGTGCGCAGCGGCGCGTCTCATTGGATCGATTGCAGGCTCGTTAACGGCGAGGTGCGATCCGACATCAAACACTGGCCCTGTCACGTCATCAACCAATTACGGCCAAGCGCATCGGTTGAGTACGAGGATGAGACCAGGGAATACGCTCTTGGCTCTGGGTTTCCCACCGGCGTTGAGGTCGAGCATATCCCTCCGCTCGCCTCTCAGTCCGGCCTCCATGATCCAATACATCTCGGCAACGCAGCGCAGGGTATATGCTTGGCAAGGAACAGGAGTCCTCACTTCGACGCCGGTTCCATGGACGGTATGGCCGTCATGCGCATCATCAACAAGTGCACCACCATTGGCCACCTAGTATACAAGTGCAGCGGCAACGGCAAGCGTACCATCCGCGGCGGTCAAGAAGGAGACCTCTGTGTTGGGCAAGGCGCATGGGTGGACTACAAGCTCAAGGCGAGCATGAGTTATGTATTACGATCGACATTGCTCTCTGGAAGCCGAGACTCCAAGTACAACGTCACCGTCATCGACGCTTCCGGTCGAGCCTGGTACCTCCAAGGAACGCCAGACTCCTGAGCACGCCCTCCCCGTTCCAACCCTCGTCTCCGCAAGCTCAGCGCCGCCTCTCCGTCCTCAGATGGATGTCTGCAAGCAATCCAGCATCGCTTCGAGTATGCCGTCAAGGAGACCTCCAGCTTCACCATGAAGGTCGGCTACAGCTCCAAGTCCGTCGCTTGAGACCGGTGTCATCCAGGCCGGCATGGCTCTCACCTTCGCTCCTTCCAACGTCATCACCAATGTCAAGTCCGTTTCCAGAGGTACCATCGGCTCCAACGTCGAGAACCTCTCCGCCCTGGACATTCGTCCCGGTGACGTCTGCTCTGACTCCACGTACGACCTCG